>APFE031234538.1:0-10616 GCA_000404065.3 Pinus taeda
TGTTGCTGGTAAAGGTGGACACTTTGAAGAATACTACAAATGCATTGACAAAATCTGTGAGCTCTAAGAAGTTCTCTTGGTGTAGAGAAACAATGGGCGTTTTAGGGCTAGAAAAATGGCTAAGCTCTCCTATGGAAAGAAAACAACAAGTGGGAGATTGTTGGGTTGTGGAGCCCCCCGTTCATTGCACCGATTACGCAGCGGGGGGTTTGAGGGGGGCGGGTAGCCCCCCTCTACGGGGTTTGAGGCAACACCCTAAGAAATTTTTTTTGGACCCTATATTAGGTTGGGTGAACCTACCTATGGTTTTTGGTCCATGGTTTTGGATGCGATGGTTTTTTGGTCCATGATATTGGATGCTTTGACATGTATAAATATGTATTGTAACATTGAAAGGAACATAATGAAAAATAAAGCTGGTAGTCCCGGTTTTGGGATCCAGGGGAAAATCTCTTGCATATGTGTTTTATGTGTTATGCTCTCCAATTGTTTATTTTCTTTGTTTTAGAATTCGTATGCAGGTAATTTCTGTACAGGGTTAAAACCTACAATTTTTTCCTTTATAACCTGCTACTAAAGTAGAACACAAATGGAAGCAAACTAATAAACAAACTAATCAAATCTACACTGCCTACAACGAAATACTTCTAAGGACAATTTAATCGTGAATCTATGAAACTAATCTAAGCATACAAATGCAAGAGGAGGGGCCTTTACTGCTAGGGTTGGGCCCTATCCCTCTGAGTTAACTTAGTACTGGATAATGAAAAAGCTCATTCTCATTATCAAAACAGAAAATTACATAGGAATGTCTTCCACAAGTCTGGAGCTCAAAAATAACTAGTGTTTTTACAACAAAAATTTGAATCCTAATGAGGCTCTAGACCTCTTTAGTTATACAACTGAAGTCACCAACGACTTCCTTAAATATAGGGAGGCTTGGATCCAAAAATCGAGATGAACTAAGTCTTTGACTATCACTTTCTCTTCTGCCTTTTGATCTTCATGACTTGGTTGCTTGTACTTCAAGAGGGTCTAATTAATGGAGGAATATTCAAATGAGGGAGGAGTAAATGATGAGGATTTACCTCCTACAATCTCGCTCCCTTTTACCATTCGAGTTTCAAACCTTAATCTTGCCAAAATTCCTCAATTTTCTCTTTCAAACTTGCATTTAATGCATATTAGTCCACTATGCATAATATCTCACATTAACTCATTTCATTAAACAAAATATAATCGAAATATGTAATAAATTTTGAGAAGAGTTGATTTGACTAAGCTAGGATGTGACTTAAGGTCCATATAGTTACCCAATGATGAGGCTCGTCATCATCTTCCTATTGAAAGTGTTGCTCATTCTTTGAGAAACTCAATCAATATCCATGTCTTTCATAGCTTTAGTGACTTTCCTGACATCCCATGTTTCTGCTCTGGTTTTCTCTTCCTATGCATAGAATCATGCCTTCCTTTCTACCTCCCCCCACTGCTTTCTTTCTTCCTCTTCCTTCCTTCCTTCTAACATCCCCAAGAGGAGTGGTGGATTGAGTCTCAAGCCAATCCAATTGAATTTGTTCCTTTGGATGGCGTGTTTATACATGGGTGTCCTGTTCAGCGCTTCTCTCATCCTTTAAGTAGAATGGTACTATCTGATTTTCAAACTATATGGAAAAGTATTCCATCTCCTTTAGCAAGATTGCAAGTTGTCTCTGAACATGTCCTCAAAATGTGTAATTTATTTCTCTTGGGAAGCAATATACCTAGGCGCAATTTAAGGATCATTTGCGTTTAAATTATGTGTGCTAATGACATCCATTGGATTAGAATGCCCAACACTTATCATGAGAGGTTCAGTTTTTTCCTCATCGTTCATCCATGATGCCAAAGCTATCAACTGTAAATCACACAGCTTTGTATTAGGGTCCCATACATTCATATCTTTCAAAGCCATGTTATGCAAGTAGAACTTAGACATATTAGCCCTATCCTATAATGTACTTTGATCACAAAGATCAGTGAACTGTCTATAATCTTGGAATGGCATACTGCCTCTCTATGCTAGGGTATTGATTTGGAACTATAGCCATTGTTCCTTAAGGTATAATGTATAGGACATAGCTAGCATCTTGCACTGGATTGATACCAAAGATAGACTGGCCATGGATGCCAATTGATTCTCTCTTTCTTGTAGATATCATTTCAACCATGCATTTTCTATCTCCAACTGAGTCTTCATTATGGCCTCTCTATCCCTCAGACTACTTATTTCTCTACCCATCTATTTGAGCTTTTCCTCCATGTGACCAATGTCTTCCACTCCCTTGGACTTGGCAACCTGCATCCATCTATGTGTTCTGGCTCTTTCTTTCTCAAGCTGAAAGAATAATGGAATGGGAGATTTTTGTGGAATGACCCTAACCCACTCAATAAATCTATAGCATGAGTCAAGGTTAGGTTGAGGACTAAGTTCCCTTAGCTCTGGGTCCCCTCTCTTTGTTTCTGGCTGCATACTTCCTTCCTTTTCTAATTTTCGAGTTTCATATAGGTTTAGCAGAGTTTCCTATAGGACTACCTCTACTTCCTATAGTTCCCGCTGTGTATCTTGTAGGATGTATTTTCCTTGGATGACGTGGATTTAGTTACAAGCCTTCTCAAATAGGTGATAGGAGACTTAGGTGAGGTTTGTGTCGAGGATTCTTCTTCTTGAGTTTTTGTAATAGGAGCCATCTTCTCTTGCTATCTAGGTGAGTCCTCAATAATAATGGGAGCCTTGGTTGTAGTTTGGGGATTTCCCTATCTTATCGTTGTATTTTTTGTTGTTCTGAAGTATAACGGGGTTTGCCTCTGGCTTTTTCCTTTTTGTTTGATAAAGGTGTTAAGGGAAGTGAGGGAAGTTGCTTCCTATTTCTCAGTGGGTTCTGGAGACACCCTGGGTGACTCCTCGTTGTCTTCTACCTCTTCTTATCCATTTCCCTTTTCACCTTTGTCTTTCCCCTCTTCTTCTCCCTCTAGATCCTCATATTGTTTATCAGTGTCCTCCTTGACATATTCCTTTATTTCTTCATCACCTTCTTCCTCTTTCTCTTCCTCTTCATCCTCATCTATATCCTCTTCATCCCTCTTTGCTTCTTCTCCACCTGTTTCAGTCTCTTCTTCATCCTTTTCACTAACAGTAGGGATAATATCATATGTGAGGGCTTTGATATCCTCATATGTTTGCATGTCTCTGAAAATTTCCCATTAGATAGGAATTCTAAGGTTTTGGAGGGCATATCCTATGATGATTATAATTAATCCATGGTGGGCTAATTGATGGTAGTTTCCTTCCCGCACCTTTATGCTTGTATCTATCAGTGATTGTAAAAGGAAGTATGATATGATAAGCCTGTGGTGAGGAGGTGTTTCTACTCCAAACCTCAATTCTTCAAGAAGCCTAAAGTGATATCCATAAACCACATTATACCTATCTTCACATGATATGTATTTTATAAGGTGGTATCTTACCTCATTCCAGGGCTATGGTAGTCTTATTATCCTTACTCCAATATAATCTTCAATGGGCTCCACTCCTTCTAAAATTAATATCCTTTTGGAATTTTGGCTATCCCCCTTGTCTTCCTTTCTCTAAGGCACTCATAGGGGAAGTGTGGCAACTCTGCTTATGAGTTTAGGGGTGAGCTCTATGGAGAGGCCTCTCACCACCACAATGGCATGGGTTCTTCTCTTCTTTTTAGTTGGAAAAATGGAAGGAAATGTAGAGGCTACCTCCTCATGGTGCTTTTCATAGCCAACCCCTGTGTTTCCTCCTCTAAAACTACTCTTTGCCAATCCTATAGACTGCCTGAGAGTATCATGTAGGATTCTTATGTGATCTTGTAGCATTTCTTGTGTGATCCTATCGGAAGACTTGTGCAAGATAAATATGAATTTTTTCTCTTATGTAGGTTGCTTGGGTATGAGAGATGCTTTTCTAGAGTGAGCATCGAGAATATGAATGCATGAGTGCATGGGGATCAACATTTATTTCCTCTTATGGTTGAGTTGAGTGAGGTCGTGCGCTGGTAGTCGAGATACAATTTTCTATTTTTGGACCCTTGGTCCCCACTACCACATCATCATTCCCCTCTCTTTGTAATCAACTCCCACTTCAAGCATCTGTAGTCTCAACGGCTTCTGACCTCATTCTCCTTTTATTTGACCTAACTGTTGCCATGTGTGTGGGGACTAACTATTTTGTCCTCACTAACTAAACGAAGGTGGCCAAGTTAAATAGCCACCTTTCGCTTATAAACCAACTTATCCACAATATTTACATCTTTTGATTACACTATGAAAACGAGAGAGTGAAGCGAGATGCTTACCTGTGGTGATAATAACTTGTTGCAATTTGTTAAGGACATGAGGTGCTTGTTGTGTGTTGGCTGCATGTTATTTCTCCCTCCCTTTTTTTATATATATCTTGCCCTTTGATGATTGCCTTGATATGAAGGTACATGGTTTTGAAGATGATTGTGTTGTTGTTGCTCTGAAGCTTGTTCTACCATTGGATCTCCATCCTGAAAGCTCGCTGTAACTCATGATTTTTATTTTGTGGGATAGGCTACTACAGGATGTCTTGTAGCTACTTTTTCCTCAGAATTTTGAATCATTTCCACTGTTGGGACTTGACGATGATGACATGGATAGAGAGGAGGTATAGGAGTGTGAATAATGAGAAATACATTTAGGTGATGTTACCCTCTGCTCTTTATTTCATCCTTTCTCTATGTTTTCTCTTGAATACTGTGAATTTTTTGAAAACAGGGTGTTTTTAATGATGAATACAGGGGTGATCAAGGTGGACAGACTTATGGTAATGAAATTGTGATGTGGGGCTTTTTATTTTTTGACATGGGCAGGTCATTTCCCTGCCCCAGGGTTACTCATTTTAGGATTATGAAGCCAGAATAATTCGTACAAGATCATCCTGTAGGTTTTCAGGGGATCCTATAGGTTTATAGGGAATCCTATAGAAAACCCATCACCCTTGCAAACTGAGGCAAATGAGTGAACAAAATGGAAGGAATGGTGGAATGATGAAGGATAATGGATGGAGAAATAAAAATATGAGTGGAATAGGTCCCTTTTGATTCCCCTTTGTTGTCTAATCATCCTCCTGCTGACCTACAAACAATTTTCATGATTTTTATTTTCTCTTTTTTATTTTTGAAAACAACTAGTCTGCCTCCAAGAGGTTTTCATTCTAGCTACTTGCCCTGGGTGCCTCAAGAGAGTATTTCACCCTAAAATATTTTTATTTATTTATTTATTTTATTTTTTTGACACCATTGGGTTGTCCCAAGAGGTTTTTAGCCCAATAGTGGGACCCAGGCACCCCATGGAAGTTTTCACTTGAGTCTCCTTATTTTTCTTTTTTTTCCTTTTCAAAGTGACTTGATGAAATAAGAGCTGAGACTTTCTCCACCACCATCATTGTTTTATTGATACCATCAATGAACTCTTGCTTTGACAATGGACTTTTGTAAACTTTCAATCTGTGCCCATTAACAAGTAATGGAATGGTCTTTTCATCTATGGTTCTGATCTGCACTGAACCATTATCATGACATCTCTCTATAACATAAGGACCTAATCATCTTGTCCTTAACTTGCCCTTCAAATCTTTATATCTGGAATCATATAAAAAGGCCCAATCACCTTCTTGAAATTTCTTATCTTTGATGTTCTTATCATTCCAGATCTTTCTCTGAATTTGAGTTACCTTTGTGTGTATAAGGACCTGCATTTTGAACTCTTTTAAACCATTCATTTGGAGCAATCTCTCTTTTTGTGTAGTGCTGAGATCTACATCTAGTTGGGCTGCCATCCTCAATGTAACATACTCAAATTAAATGGACAATAGGGCCTTTTTCCCATAGACCAGCTCATAAGGTGTGAATCTAGTGGTGGTCTTCCAGGTGGTATTATAGGTCCAGGTGGCCTCAACTAGTCTATCTGCCCAATCTTTCCTATTTTTGCTAACCGCTTTGGTCAAGATGACCTCTAGCGCTATGTTGGTTACCTCCACTTGCACATTAGCTTGTGGGTAATAGGGAGTGGAGATTCTATGCTTGATCTTATGCTGGCCTAACAAGTCTTCTATCATGTTGGAGGTAAACTAGTTGCCTTGATCAGTGACCAGTTCTCTAGGGTACCCAAATTTGTAAAATACATTCTTCCTAAAGAAATCAGCCACCTTCTCCTTTCTTGTTGCCTTAATTTCCTTGGTTTCATCCCACTTAGTCACGTAGTCAGTGCACACAATGATATACTGCTTTTTCTTGGTAGGAGGGTCAATAGGCCCAATGAAGTCCATGCCCCACCTGTCAAATGGCTCAAAAGTCACTTGAGGTTGCAGATGCATTTCATCTCTTGTAGTAGGCTTTCCCATCCTTTGGCACCGGTCACACTAACTAGTATATATTTTCACGTCCTGATGAAGAGTGGGACAATAATACCTAGATTGTACACTTTAAATGTTGTCCTCTTTGCTGCAAATTGACCTCCACAAGGCCCATCATGATAGGTTAGAAGGATGTCAAAGACTTCCTCCTCCCTGACACACCTTCTCAGGATTTGATTTGCGCCTAGTTTGAAGAGGTTTCCCCCAATCCAAGTGAAGGGTGCGATTTTCCTCACAATCTTCCTTTCTCTTTGGACGAAAAAATTGGTGGGAACTATGTAGATACTAAATAGTTTTCTATGTCAGTAGACCAAGGAGAGAGAAATGAAATGGAGAATAAGTGCTCATCTGGTAACTGATCATCAAACATTCCCTCCTCACCTGCAGGAAAAGTTAATCTGGACAAAAAAACTGCAAGAACATTTTACTTGTGAGGCTTATCAACAATAGTTAAATCAAACTATTGTTGTAAAAGTAACCATCTAATTATCAGGCATTCACATCAGGGTTATTAATTAAATATTTGATTGCAGCATGGTTAGTATGCATAAATGTTTGATAGCCTATAATATAATGCCTAAACTTGTTCAATGAATGCATAATAACCATGTGCTCCTTTTCAGTCACCGTGTAGCTCAGTTCGGCCTTTGACAGATTTGTACTAATAAAATATCTGGCCTAGGGCTACTCCTATGGCTTTGTGTGAGGCATCAGCATGAATATGAAAAGGGAGCGCCTAGTTTTCGGCCTCGAAGAATCGGTGCAGTGGTTAACTTGCCCTTCAAGGTGTCCAGGGCCTCTTGACAACTTTTTGACCATACAAACTCAGAGTCTTTGGCCAAAAACCAAAATAAACGAGAAGCCAACTTGATGAAGTCTTTTATAAACCTTCGGTAGTATCCAACTAACCCTTGGAAACTTCTAACATCTCTCTACTTTTGTGGAGGTGGGACCCTTTAGATGATAGCTATTTTTTTTTGGTCTATCTATAGTCCTTGCTGAGATATTGAATGACCTAGCACAGTCCCTGCAATCATCAAGAATTCACATTTTTCGGGACTGAGAGACAGGTTAATTTCAATGCATTTGTGCAGAACCTTACCTAAGTTGGACAGAGCCTCCTAAAAATCACCTACATAAGGTCTAAAATCGTCCATATAAATTTTTACCGCATTATGGACTAACTCAGCAAAGATACTCAGGACTTCTCTCTGAAAAGTGGTAGGAGCATTGCGTAGCCAAAAGTAAGGACCCTATAGGTGAAAGTACCCCAAGGACAAGTGAAGGTGGTTTTATCCTAGTCTTCTGGGCTAATCTAGAATTGATTGTACCTGTTGAATCCATCTAGGAAAGAGAAAAACCTTTTCCCTGCTAGGCCATCTAGCCCTTGGTCGATGAAAGGTAGAGGAAATAGTCCTTCTTTGTTTCTTTGTTTAAATCACTGTAATCAACACAAATCCTCCACTTACCATTTTTCTTTGGAACCAACAACAAGGGAGAGACCCACTCACTATCTGATATAGGGCAAATGAATCCTACATCTAGCAACTTTTGCAGATCTTCTTTGACTATATCTCTAAGAGCTGGATTCATCCTCCTTTGGGATTTCCAGACTAGCTTGCAACCTTCTTTCATATAAATGTGGTGAGTACACACCGAGGGGTGCACTCCCTTCATTTCTTTCTAACTCCAAGCAAAGGCATCCAGATGTTCCTTCAGCATGTTGCACAACTCTTCTTGTTGGGGAACAGAAAGAGATTGATTGATTTTCAAAGCTCTTTCAAGGCCAAATTCTATGGCTTTGACATGGAGAGGGTTGGAATCGGCTAGACATAGATCAAGTTGATGGTTGTTTTGTGTTTCCTTTACTTCTTCTTCTAAGGACAATGTACTAGGAGTTGGACTTTGGAGTATGTGTTCAATCAAATCATCTTCATCCTGTAGTCCCCCTCCCATGGTCGTTTCTAAAGTATATAGTTGGGCAGAATAAGCTTCATCTTCTTCCCCCTCTTCCAACCACAAAGGAAAATCATGTTCTAGAGATGTCTGAGTAGGAGGGTATAGGACTAACTACTTGGACATATGCCCATTCTTGATGGTCATATTTCCATCTCTGCAGCTGATGTAAGCATCGACAGTGGCTAACTAGGGCCTCCCAGGGATGAGAGGGTAACCATTAATTTTAGCCTTAGGCTGGAGAACTAGGAAATCTGTAGGTTATTCCAAAGAATCAATGGAAACCATCACATCCTCCACCATCCCCTCAAGAGCCATTATGGAGTGGTTTGCAAGTTGCATAACTGTTGTTAACTTTCTCAATGAACCTTGGAGGTGGAGCTTGAGCATGGTGTCCTTGGTCATCACATTAATGGTAGCCCCAAGTTCTATTAAAGTGTGTGGGACAATGGTGCCATTGATGTGCACATCTACTATAGGGCTTCCAGGGTCCAAATACTTTGGACATATTACATGCCCCAACATTAAGTCGAATAGTTGTCAAATGACATTTTTGGTAGGGGAATTTCTTCATCGCCTCCCTAGATACTTAAAGCACTTCTCCTTAATCAACTTGTTGTAAATAGGTACATCTTTAATAGATTTGAGAAGTGGAATTTTGACACATAGGTTTTTCAATTCTCCTAGAAGTTTAATCTCTTATAGGGTAGGCTGGAGTGGTTGGATTAATCTCTCAAGAAAGGGTGGTGGATTTACTTTAAGCATAATTTCCTCTCTTTCTTCCTCAACCTCCCTAGGTGGAGTTAGAGGTTAGTTGTTTGGAAGTACTCTCTCGGATCTCAAGTTGATTTCCTGAATTTCCACAACATAAGCTGGATAGGATGTCTCTGTTGTGGGATAAACTCCCCTAGGGTCTTGGGTGAATACCCTAGGAGACTGAAGATTATCTATGCAAAGAAACACACATTCCAGGCAATCATAATGCTACTATAAGCAAACTCTACGACAGGGGGCGTACCTGAGGTCCTACGTTTGAGAAGAGCCTCCAAGGGTCCAAACCCTTCTTTGAGTTCCTTTGCTCCTTTGACCTACAAAACCAACAATTCAAGAAAGTGCAGCAGTATATGGACTAAACGTCATAAAGAAACCAACTTCATATTATAAGGAAAGGTAGTTAGTTATGCACTTAAACAACCGATCACATATAAATCATAACATGAATATCATAACATGAAGAATATCTATATCAGGAACAAAGACATGTGTTTCTTTTATTATAGACAAAGAAAGTACAGAAAAGGAACAATTTCACCTAAGTCATCCTTTCGCAGGCTCCAAGCGGAACCGTCTCCCGGATTCGTCCAGTCTCAAGCCTTTAACAAACTCCTTCCACGACTTACTCCATGATCTCTCAAGTAGTATGAAATCATCAACACACAAAAGGAAACAAGGGTTTCCTATAGGATGGTGGAAGTGCAGGAGGGACAAGGATCTTCAGACCTGGTTAGGGAAATCTTAACATAGCAATCTTTCTCTCTCTTCTCTCCTCCCTTTGGCCTTCCCATAGAAGCCTTTTTATACTTCTCCCAAAGTAGTTATTTAGTTGGGAATTCGTTGGGAACAATTGGGCCACGGGCACTAACAGATGATCAACAGGTAAAACCCGTGATCTCCACCTGAAATGAAGGAGATTTTTATTTTTTAAGTGTTTTTATACATATACTCAGGTTGGGTATACACAGACCCGCGTATACATGCGTTTAGCTCAAGGCAATGTCGCGTATAGGGAAAAAACACTGCTTTTTTAGATTTGGGACCAAATTTGCAAGGAGGGGTTGCCCTAGGCCATGAGTGCAGCTTCAAAAACCTCAAGAGTGAGATTTGGAGCTATAACAGATGCCCCCTAATATATGAGGTCATAAGGGGTACATGATGGCCGAAATGTATTATGCAAGTTCATGGAAAGGAAATTTGTCGAAGACTCAGAAGGACTGCACGAGAATTCAGCCTGCTAAGCCACAAAAGGAGATCAGAAAGAAACACTGTCTGAGGCGGGCATACCCATGCTCGGAGAAAATACAGCATGTCTGCATATCAAGTACAAGCAGATCCACCAAGTATACAGGTATAAATGACTGGAAAATACATAATGGATCATCTAATCATGATCAAACAAGTACATGTCTGGATGTCACATATAAGAATGTCAATGATGCTG
>APFE031234542.1:0-28178 GCA_000404065.3 Pinus taeda
TTGTTAGAGAAGCTACGTTGGTGTTTGGCTTCTCTTGGCTTGCAGAAAAGATAAAAATAATAAAGAAACAGGGTATCACGCTAATTGTTGTCAAGGTGGAGATTGTTGAGATTTTCGGTTTTAATAAATTGGGCAAAAATCTCATGTAGGTGACAACAATAGGATTTGTTGCTATATTAGCTCTATTTTGTTGAGAAGGAGTTAATGCATCCTATATTTGTTGTGAGAGAATTTATGAGTCAATTTTATTCTCTTAGCTATAAAAATATGCCTGTACAGGATATTGGGTAAGGCAGAGAGTGTGTAAGGAAATAAGTTATTATAATCTCCTATTTAATAATAAGATTGTCGATGCCTATGTTTGGTGGACATAGCCGAGATTGGTTGGGTGAACCACGTTAAATCACTGTGTCATTTGTGTATGACTTTATATGTTGTGTATGTCTTTTATTTTCCGCTGCGCACTGTTTGCTCTAACAATGTTTGGTTATTCCTCCTTATTAAATATTCCTATTTGTTTGTTATTGTGTTTAGATTTAAGCGTGGTTTAGTTAGGATTTGAATATTAATCAACGAAATGATGTTGGGATAATGTATTTTTTTTTTTAATAATTGGTCTTACACTTCTAATTAAAAGATTTATTTTATATAGGTGTAGTTTAATTTATAAAGAAAATGCCATTTTTCATGACAATTTTCTAGTTAATTGCAACCAAAATCTGCGAGAGGTTTATCGGAGATTTTTAAAAACTCTAATTTAAGTAATTTAATCTATAGATTTTGAGTTCCATGCATCGGTTTTAATCACATTATTAAGATTTGGCCACACTAGATAGTTCTGAATGTTGACCAAATCTTCATAATATGATTACCACTAAAGACAATATTATTAACATATAATGTTTAATAATGTTGTAGTCTAACTTATAGAAAATTTCATTAACATATAATATTTAATAATCATGTAGTGCAACTTATAGAAAATATCATTAACATATAATATTTAGTAATGGTATAGTTTACCTTATAGATGAAACAACCCTTTTCAAGGAATTCAAAATTCAGCAATACAATTTTAATATTTTTTTTTCTTTTTTATTATTTCTATTTAAAATACATTTTTGAATGTACAAATGGATTCAACATTGTGAAAATTCCTCGGGCACTAGAATTGTGGAGAATAAACAATATATGCTCAAGTTTTTAAAAATCTATGTAGATCTTGATTAAACAATTTAAACTCAAGTTTTTAAAATTATTTGTAAGATTTTGAATAACAATTTAAACTCAAGTTTTTAAAAACTTCTGTAGGATTTTTCATCTAAATTAACAAGAAAAAATATCATGAAACAAGACATTTCTTCTATAAGTTAGTATATGCCCTTCACAGTTACATTATTTTTTAATAATAATTGATCAATTATATTAAATAGGGGTAACCTAACATATAGGCAATACAATTTTCAGCAAGAATGTGATTTTTTGTTGTTTAAAATATATTTTTGGATACATAAATGGAATCAACACCAAGTAAAACCAATGAAATACTCAAATTAACAAACAATAATTAATATTTAATTACTAGGAGTTCCCTGCACCCAAAAAAAATGGAGTTGCTTCATACTGGTGGCTAGAATGTTTCCCACAAGATTTCACATAGTGACTTCTTGTGTTTATTTACTTATTATTCCACCTTAAATCAAGTATTTTCATAAATTTGAGAACTAAGTTATTAATAATAAATCTCAGAGGTTTATGACAAAGGAAATAATCCTTAAGTGTGTAAAAATTACTAGAATCCTTGTGATACATCCTTGAATTATTATAATATGATTTGGTCATGACACTCATATTATGAGTCATGATGGTACATATAGTTGGCACACTAAGTGCATGCATGCTTGTATGAGACAAAAATTTCCATTATTGAATTGCATGAGAAGAAATAGCTTCTAATAATTTTGATGAGTTATTGAGTAGTGGTATAATTGGAATGAACCCTTCATCATGCAAAGCAATGTGGAAGCATTTGAGGAATGGTAATTCCTACCAATGCATTACAAGATATGGTAGGATTCATTTCTTCTTCCTCTGGGGTTGGTTCGTCGTTTATAGCATCTTCTTTTAA
Organism: Pinus taeda; assembly: GCA_000404065.3. Taxonomy (NCBI): domain Eukaryota; kingdom Viridiplantae; phylum Streptophyta; class Pinopsida; order Pinales; family Pinaceae; genus Pinus; species Pinus taeda. The sequence continues at coordinate 2,129 of APFE031234542.1, forward strand.
CGTTTCTTGACCATTTTCTTCCTCCTCTTCACAATCAATGTAAAATAATTTCTTCTGAGCACACTATGACCTTTAGTGTATTTGCTATCACAACTGTAACAAAGGTCACTTTCTCCTTTTTCTTCCAACTTTTTTGGTGGAGCAACAACAATTCCATCTTTATAATTGTGAGTGGTAGGATTTCTTGTTGCCATAATTTATTTTTCTTTCCAGCCTAAGTGCCTTCTCTGATAAATCAAGTTCCTAAAGACGAACTTCATGTAGAATGTTATCCTTTAAAGACCTATGAACACATCAATCCTATGCTCCTCTGGAATATCTTTTACCCTTATGTTCAATTTTTGGAACTCCTTAATGTGCTCCATTATTGAACCCTTTTGTTTGAGACTTATCAATTGGCTAAAAAAGCTGTTGCTTTTTGTATCCTCAATGTGCTATCAATTCTTCCGTAAAAATTTCCCAAGTGATAAATTGTTTACGAGAGCAAAGCCATTGATACCATACAAACTGATTTTGGTTCCAAATATAAAGTTGCAATACGTACCTTTTGTGTGTTTTGCACATTATTGAGATCGAAAAATTGCTCCATCTGTAATATCCATGTTGCGGGATCCTTGCCATCAAACTTCCTCCTATCGATTTTTGGAATATGATGGGTCTTCGAGCCCACATTAGAGTCTATGGAATAATGATTAACATTTCTTTTTTTCTCATCATGAGTTTCCTTTACTACTCTTTCACCCTTAGTGACCATTTCTTGTAGCAACTTATTCATATTTATCTTCAATTCGTCCATGTCTGTCTTCAAATTGTCCATGTCTGTCTGCAAATCTGTCTTCCAATTGTCCATCTTAGCTTCCATGCCCTTTATCTTAGATTCCATGCCATTTATCTTAGCTTCTATTAGCTTTTGTGAGGCTGACATGTTTTGCACTTGGTCTTGTAATTTTGATATATCATGTAGCATTTCTTCTTCTTCTTCATGAGTCATGCTAGAGCTTTCAGCTTCCTTACTAGGTGTTTGCATTTTCTTTCCTCGGGGCATCAGTTACCGATAATAATTCTCTACTAGCCCTTTGAATTCCTTCAAAATAAATCTTCAAAACAATATTAAGAAAAATTTTTAAAAAATATACACACCTTTTTTTTCTTTGTAGGAGCTCGATATTGCCTCTGATGTATCTCTGTACTTTCAAAACATCCAATTCTGAAATTGCGCCCTGTGGTAGCCCTCTATGTCCTCTTTCCAATGCCACCAGTCTGACCCCAATTGGATTCTCCAATGAAGTTATGCCAAATCTCCCACAATGACCTAATTATAGACCTTTTCAGAAGAGCGAACTTGTATGAAGTGCCACGTGTCACTATTTTGACCTTTGCCTCTGAAAAATATATACAAGAAACTACAGTCCATCCTCTTTCTGTACCTTCTGACGAAATTTCAATCTGATGCTCAGAGAAAACGTTATGACGATTTTCCCCAGGTCACTTGTTTTGAATGTAATTCAGGATTTTGCAAAAGGACCAACTTCCTCAGATCATATCTCCGAAAATGTAGTGCAAAAAGCTATGAAATTTGGACCCGAGATTCAGCACGATGTCTTCTCAAATGGGTTTTTTTTGTGACTTCTGAAACGTCACAGAAAAAAGATGTTATAGAAAAAATTCCACGATGACCTGTTTGGAGCAGCGAAACCCTAGAATCCAAAGCTCTGATACCAAATGTTATGAAACCAGCTCAAGAAAAGATAAATCAATGCCTTAGAATTCAGCCTCTTCGAGGGGGAAACCTCCTTTACATTACATAAATGAAAAATTCTTGGATGATTCAAATGAAAAAACCTCCTTTATATATATAGGAGTCTATGGAGTCACAATATAACCCAACCGACCTAACAATAATAATATAAAGCCATAAAAATAACAATAGAGGGATTCTATCGGGCACGGTAATAACAATATGGGGGTAATAGGGGCACAAAAATATTAATAAGGGATGAAAGTACAATATTAATGGGGTAATTACTAGTATTATAGGGACCCAACAGAGTTGACCATAAACTGCTTCATATGGAGTCATTTTGGTGGTGGCATGATAGTGGTGTTATACCACCATTTGGCTAGAGGTAACCACTGTACCGAGAGATGTTGCTTTTCTGAAGTGAAACACCTAAGGTAGGTTTCCAGACATTTGTTGACTGCTTTAGTTTGACCATCAGTTTGTGGATGATAGGAAGTACTGAGTTGTAGTTGGGTACCTTGTAGCCGGAAGAGTTCCTGCCAAAAGTTACTGGTTAAGATCGGGTCATGATCAGACACAATGGAAGTGGGCATGCCATGCAATTTTAATATCTGATCCATGAAAGATTGAGCGACCAAAGTCGGTGTAAAAGGGTGGGGTAGGGTGAAAAAATGACCATACTTAGAAAGTCTGTCCACAACCACCATGATGACTGACTTGTTTCCTAACTTTGGAAGACCCGTAATGAAATCCATAGAAACCTCCATCTAGATTGAGGAAGGGATGGGCAATGGCTATAATTTTCCTGGGGATTTGACTATTTCTCCTTTGTGGCGCTAATAGACATCGCATTCAGCTACAAAAGTAAGAATGTCCTTTTTCATGCATGTCCAAAAAAATGATCTTCTAGTGCGAGCATACGTCTTCTGAAAGCCTGAATTTCTTGCAGTGGGAGATGAGTGCAACTCTGCCAAGATGCGGCTTTTGAGGGTGGATGTTGGTGATATTACGACTTTGTCCTTGTAGTGAAGAATCTTATCCTGCCACGAGTAGCCCACTGTGGAATTTGGATCTGCCTATAATTGATTAATGAGTTGGGAGAGCCAGGGATGTGAAAACCATTCCTTGCGAGCCTCTTCAATCCATTCTGGAATGGGAAGGGAAATGGCGAGCAGGGTACTTTCCTCCTCAAATTGGCGGGATAATGCATCTGCTACAATATTTTCGTGCCCTTTCTTGTAAATTATCTCATAATCATATCCCAACATTTTGGAGAGCCATTTATTTTGTTGTGGTGAGGATATGTGTTGCTCCAAAAAATATTTAAGGCTTTGATGGTCTGTGCGGATTTGGAAACGTCGCCCCAATAAGTCTGGTCACCAGCTACCTACTACATGTAAGATGGCCATCATCTCCTTCTCATAGGTATATTGTCCCAGATTCTTCCCACTTAGTTGTTGGCTCGTGAAGGCCAAAGGTTGACCTTCCTGCATTAAGACTGCCCCAATACTTGTACTAGAAGCATCACATTCAATCACAAAAGATTTGGTGAAGTCGGGTAGTGCTAAGACTGGAGTGGAACACATGGCATGTTTGAGAGCTGTAAAGGTCTATTGTGCTTCATCATTCCAGAGGAATGAATTTTTCTTGAGGAGTTGAGTGAGAGGCCTAGCAATGCGACCATAATTGCAGACAAATTTGCGATAGTAGCGTGTGAGACCCAAAAATCCTCTCAAGCTCTTCAAGGTCTTTGGTTGAGGCCAATCATACATTGCTTGGATATTTTTGGGGTCCACCCTGACACCTTCACGCCCCACAATGTGGCCCAAATACTCAAATTCTTCCATGCCAAAAGAGCACTTGGACATCTTGAAAAATAGTTTATGTTTGTTGAGCAGTTGCAAGAGCGTATCTACATGCTGAAGATGTGTGGCCCAGGTGCGACTGTAGATGAGGATGTCATCAAAGAAAACAAGGACACATTTTATGCGATATGGTTTGAGCAGGTGATTCATAAGGCTCTGAAAAGTGTATGGGGCATTACAAAAGCCAAATGGCATGACCAGGAACTCATAATGGCCTTCATGAGTTCGGAAAGCAGTCTTTGGAATGTCGTCTTATTTCATGAAAATTTGGTGATAGCCCGAGCGAAGGTCGAGCTTAGTAAAGAATTGAGCCCCATTTAGTTCATCCAGCAGATCATCAACAACCGGGATGGGAAATTTATCTTTGACCATCAACTTATTGAGGGCCCTGAAGTCTGGACACATACGCCATTCCCCATATTTCTTGATCACCATGACCACTAGCGATGAATAAGGACTAATTCTGGGACGAATGACGCTTGCTTCAAAGAGTTCCTTGATTATTTTTTAAATTTCATTCTTTTGGGCGAATAGATATCTATATGGGCGCACATTTGGTGGTTGGGCCCCTGGGACCAAAGTAATGCTATGATCATGTTCCCCTCTCGAGAAGCTCATGAGGCTTGTCAAAGACTGGCAGATGGTTGTTCAAGATCTGTTGCATCTCAGGATGAATATGAAGAGAATTGGGTTTGAAGGCCTGGATAGCATTAAATTGGGCTACAACTTCATGGTGGCCCTTTTTTAACAATTTTTCCATCCGATGTGAGCTGATGATAGAGGGAGCTCCCACTTGGAGTTAGTGGAGGGTATTTGTGTGGTTGTTCTTCTTAAAGCTCATATATAACTCCTGGAAATCCATTGTGATTGGGCCAACTGTGCGAAGCCATTCAACACCTAGGACAATGTCGCACCCTACCATGTGTATGGCAAACATGCGGGTATTTAACTTATAATCTCCCATTTGAAGTTTGACAATTTCATAGCGACCTTCACATTTCATTTTCCCCCCATTAGCAATTTGGACATGGAAGTTCGAAACTACTCGGAAAAAACAATGCATTGATTTCGCGACTTTTTGATGGATAAAATTATGTGTACTGCCACTATCAATCAAGACTACTACTAGGCGATGCTTAACAAAACCTCTGATTTTAAGAGTTTGGGGAGAAGAAATCCTTTCCAAAGCATGCAGTGAGATAACTGGTTCTTCAGGTACATTGTCCTGCTGGTTGTCCTCTTCTTCCTCCTTTGGTTCCTCAAGTGGTGGGGCTTCCTCCGATGAACTGTGATCACTAGCATCAATTTGAAAGAATTTGGGCTCCTTGCATTTATATCGGGGGGAGTATTTCTCATCATATTAGTAACAAAATCCTTGCTTTCTTCTTTCTTCCATTTCTATTGGTGAAACCTTTTGAATCTTGAGTGTTTAGGTAGTGCTTTGAGCTTGTGTGGGGCAACCCTTGGCGATGAAATTTGGGTGATTGGACTGGGCTACTAACACACATTCTACTTCACGAGCTATCCTGCAAGCATGTAGCCATGAGCTAGGGTGGTGCAGTCAGACGTGGGCTTGTATGGCTTCTTTGAGACCACTGACAAAATTCCACGTAGAACTCATTGTTTAGACCTCCAATGCGGAAAGCTAAGGCTTCAAAGGCTGTAATATATTCGTTCACTGTCCTGTCTGTTGGAGCTTAGTGAGACGATCCAAAAAATTAGAGTCCTGGTTAAAGCGATCCGTAAGAGCTTTTTTGAATGTCTGCCAAGTCAAGGGCCTTCCATAGCAACGTTGATGCCATTGCCACCATTGCCATCTTTCATTGTCCAAGTACATGATACCCACACTAAGTTGAGTCGCATCATCCAGGATGTAATTCAGTGTGAAATATTGCTCCATTTGTGCTATCCATGCTGCCGGGTGAGAGCCATCAAATTTATACATGTCCAACTTGGGTGGTCGCAGATGGGATTGTTGGTGGGTGCCAAAGAGGTGAAGAGACTAGCTAGACTCGCCCTCAATGTTTTCATTGCCAATATATGCCTCTGTGCAGTCCTCCACCTTTCCCTTTGAGAGTGTTTCCTTTAAGTTCTTCAGCTGCAATATGACATCTTTCAATTGTGATTCGAGGTTGTCAATCCTCTCATTGGCCATAGCTTGAGCTCTATTTTGTACCATGCACCGATCCAATGTACTTGAAATTTGGGACCGCCTGAAATTTTTGGCACTAACAATTGAATGGTATCACCTTGCTCAGCTCATCAACTTGATTCTTATGGGCTAAGTTTCCAATAATCGTCCCGAGGGGTCTCAGACTATTTTTTTTTCTACTTCGAACATAGTTTTACTCCTTGCTTAGGAATACTGCAATAGTCAAATCCTAGAAATGTCAATGCTACCCAAAGTCTTACGAAAATCATGCCCAGGTATAGGAACCCACACAATTAGTTAGATCTGAATGGTGTATCTGATTTTTGCAATGATTACTGAGCCCAAATTGCTAGATCTCTATGGTGGATCTGATGGATCTGATAGATATGAATGGCTGAGCTGATAGATCTGAACGACGAAACTAATTGTTGCTGCGGATCTTGATGGATTTGATAGATCTGAATGGCGGAACTGATTGTTGCTACTGCGACAAAACCCCACCTGCAAGATCTTATCTGGTAAAGATTATGTGTGATCCAGAGATAGAGAAGGGAACTATGGTCTTCAGGAGTGTCAGGTGATACAGATTACAATATACATAAGGGTCTGACAATAGTACTCGGCCCAATTTTTCAGGGCACTAACCAAGGAGGATCAACTGTACCCTTAGCCATACAACCCGACTACCCTATCGTACGCGTGAGTAATATCTCTGAGTGTTGTTCTTGGTGTACTGTAGCAGCAAGATGGCCGATGGTTTATCTACGGCAAGGTTTCAAGGGTGCTAGGGGGCTTCCGATATATCCAGAGGGTACTTGGAAGACAGTCCATGCATGGTTCTATCTAATGCGCTACTACTCGAAGGGGTACCCACAGGGGTTACAAGGGAGTCCAACAAGCGTGACCACCTCTTGTATTTCCTGTGTGCATGCCTCACCAAATATATAGGTTTATGTGCTCAACGATAGATCCTGTGGTTTAAAGACGCTGGAACATGTCTCTAACCAAAAACAAAAAAAAAATTGCTAAAAATTGGAGATCCCACCGGCCGTGGAAAGCACTCTGATACCACTTGTTATGCTCTTAACCTGCAAGACGATACCAGAATACCAAATATGTGAAGAAATATACCTAGAACATAGAACAATGATAAATAACAACAAGTATTTTATTATTCAGAAAGCAATGTTCACTTGCCTCTTCGAGGGGGCAACCTCTAATAGAGCTGAGCTCAATTACAAAATAAGACACGATGCTCCTCAAGGGGGGTCTCTATTCTTTACATAGGATTCATACATGCAATACTATGGTTCTTATTAATACCATCTATCTAATACCATGGCCCATTTGCAACTAACTGTAGTCCCTTCATTAAATGCGGGTTAACCACTTACAATTATTAATATGGGATTTATTGACTCTTTACTTAACTATAACTATGACTCAATCCTATTACATAAATAAGGGGGTTAGGGTTGGACCCTAACACAAGAAGTAAACCCAATTCTTTCCACTATAATCATCAATGAAAGTGAGGAAGTAATAACTTCCACCAATCGACTGTGTCCTCATAGGTCCACACAAGTCTGTATGCACTAGCTCAAGAGGTTGCTTTGTTATGTATGCAACTCCCTTTGGAAAACTTTCACGGCATTGCTTTCCCAAGATGCAACACTCACAAGTACTAGCAGGTTTTTGATGGGAGGTAATCCTCTGACCATCTGTTTTTGCTACAACAATCTTAAACAAGAAAAGTGCAAGTGTCCAAATCGAAAGTGTCATAACCAATATTCATCAGAACATGCTACTGTAAAATAACTCACCTGACCACTGTAATTCATAATTAGAGGAAAGAGTTTGTTCCTTGTATTAGTGGCTTGCTTGGGGGCTTGTCATATATAACACATTCTTGACCTTGAAAGATAACTATGTATCATTTTCGTGTCAATTGACCAACACTTAACAAATTATGTTTGAGACTAGGAACATAATATACCTGTGAGATTGTCTTTGTCTCCCCCTGCTTGGTCAGAATGTTGACCACTCCTTTGCCATCTACTTCCATAGCCTTGCTAGTCCCCAACTTTACCTCTATTTTCACAGATTGATCGAAATTTGCAACAAAATCCTTGTTGTCTGTCATGTGGTTACTGCAACCACTGACTAACAACCACACACTGGCAGAAGGTTCATGCATGGTATGGCAAGTTAGGAACATGGAGTTAATACTCTCTGTAGTGACATTAGCTCTTTGGTTCCCTTGATCAGATATCTTCTTCCTGCAATCACAAGCATAATGACCAAATTTATTGCAATAATAACATCTCTCCTTTGATTTGTCAACTCTTTGATTATTGTTGAAGCTTATGTAGTTTCTTCCACTTTCATGTTCATGCTCTTCTCGTCCATCTCTCTGACCATCATATCTTCCACTTTGTCCTCTGCATCTCGATCTACTTCTGCCTCAACCTCTGTCTCTTGAAATAGAAACCTGACTTTTGAAAGCGGTCTCTCAAGTGGAGTCCTTATTTCTATCCATCCTTGCCTCATGCGATAGAAGTGATCCCATCAACTCATCAACTGTCAATGATGCCAAATCCTTGGCTTTTTCTATGGCTACTACCACAACAACAAATTTGGTAGATAAAGATGTGAGGATATTCTCAACCACTGTTTGATATTTAATTTCTTCACTATAAATCTTTAACTGATTTACGACAATTATGACCCGATTCATGAAGGAATCGTTGTCCTCTGTCTCCTTTATCTGCAGACTTTCAAAATCTCTCCTAGTATTCTGCAACTTAACAATATTGACTTTGGCCATACCTGTATAGTTTGTCGCCAAAGTATCCCATGTTACTTTTGCTAAAGAATTAATCATAATCTTCTGGAACACTGCTCGGTCCACTCCCTGCTAGATAAGCTGCAACGCTTGTACATTCTTCTTCTTGTCTTTTTTCCATTGATCCCTCTATGTATTATTGAGTGCTCTTTATGATGCTTCATCCTTAGGTTCTGAAAACTTAAACTGGACATAATCCCACATATCATGTGCCTGCAACGTGATCGCCATCTTAATGGCCCATACATCATAATCCTTCCCTGTAAACGATGGAAACTGGCACTGGAAATTTGAAAAAACCATCTTTCTTCAAAAATATATTTTTGAAAAAACACTAAATTTCTCTTTTATAAAACTCTTTTACAAAATATACCCTTTTAATAAAAACCCTAAAAAAATTTATTTTATAAAAAAACTTAAAAAAAAAACCTGGCGCAAAAACACCCTTTTTGAAAACTCTCTTAAATATTTTTTATATATAAAAAATTTTGTTTTAAAAAGAAAAACAAAACCTTTACAAATATCTGTTCACGAATTAAAACTTTTTTAAGTGGGTCCTTTGATATATTTAAATGCCTTTTAACAAGGCACTCTCATAAACTTAAATCAATCTGACTTTGGTTGACTTTTTAAAGCAGTTGTCTATAATGCGACTTTTTGAAAGCTTTTTCTGGTCAAAATCTGGCAGCAATTTATTGGAATCGCAAGTTTGATAGCTAGTTTCTGCACAATCGAAGCATCCCAGGGGTTTTTCAGGGTACTGAATCCAAATATGCAGTTAAAAAACCATTTTAACTGCAACAAATCAAGATTTAACCTCAATTTCTTCCGCTCGATTCCGTCACCAGAATCTCCAAAAAATCGCATTATAGCCAACTCCCTTTTTAAAACCTCTTATGTAAAACACGTGCGTGGTTGTTGGTTTATTAACGCATCTCGACTAACGCATGCCACGATGGCGAGCTCTGCGACTAATGCCTCTCAAGATGCCTGTCTTCTGCTTTAGCCCGCTAAAGCTACAACAACCAAAGTTTTTGACTTTTAACAGGCTCTCTGCTGAGCCTTGGTGCGTTATAGCTTTTTGTATGGAATTGTAAGATGGGTTAATGCTCAAACCACGAGAAAAATATAGATTTTTCTTTTCACAACGACTACTCCAAATTTGTGTAATCTCGCTTTGGGAAAGCACACATAAAAAGGAGTTGTTGCTTTTCTATTGATCGTATAAAATGTGATGATTAAAATTAACATAGTGACAAATTTTTGAAGTTTTATTTAGACCAATAGTTGTTTCTCTATGGATTCTTTGAAATTTTATTTAAATAAAAGTATCATCGATTTACAAGTCTTTGAAGTTTTATTTAGATAAATGTATCATTGATTTACAAATCTTTGGTGACTCAAAACTTTTCATAAATTGATGAAATAATTATTGTATCATTACAAATCATTATTGACTCCTTTGTTTTAACAAGTTTTTTGAAGCTAAACCTCAATTCCAATCTGTCATCTCAAAACACTTTTATAAAGAACACAATGTCAAGGTTGATGTATCATCAAAGAAACCGTAACACTTAACAATTAATTTTGACTTTTGTAATGACCTATTTCTTATCATGGGAATCTGAGGGGCTCTTGTTTTCTTTCTTGTAAGAAATTATTTGAACAGTGATATAATTAAGTAGTGAACTCATTTTGGAACTCAACAACTTACCTATATATATTCTTTTTATGAAATAATAAATATACCATTCTTTTTATAAAAGTATGAAATATATTTTGAAATTAATAATATAAATTAACAAGTTTTTTTAAATTTTACTTTAAAAATTTTGATTACTATAACATTATAAAAAAAAAATTTTACATGATTTTATATTTTTCTTCTCTTTTTATAATATATATATATATATATCTTCCTAAGCTTTTTTTAATATTATTTTTCATTTAATCATAATAATACATCATATATATTATAAACTTCTTAAGCTTTTTCTTTAAATATATTTCCACTTTAATCAATAATAATAACAATTCATTAAATTTGTAATAATTGAAATTATATTATTATAAAATTGATTGCCAATTATTTTTATATTTAACTTTGATTTTTTTTAAAACATTGTAGAGCTTTTTGTATTTACTTTTTGGGAAAATTTTACAAACATGTCCCCTAGCTAGTCACCTACCCGAAGGAAACCAGGTGACCACCGGTCAGCATTATACCCACTCCAAAATTTGAATAAGTTCATAAAAAACCACCTGCTTTTTGAGAGCTTATCCCTATTGTCTTTATAGAACATAACAAGATTGCTTATTTTCTGCATTTTAAAAACATTCAAAGATAAAAAAGACAAAATAGACTAATCCTCATCAGAGGATGCTATCTGTATTAAAGCCTTCGCACCAGAACTTGGTGCCTTCACCCTAGGGCTTAGAAGCTCGCGTCCCTGTGACAGTTTCCACGTTATCTCTGACAGAGTCTGCTCAATCTGACCCAATGCAAGATTATTCCTGTAGGTTTGGATCTATATTATCATAAGGTCTTTCAAAATTTCTACCTGGACAGGGTCTGGCTCCTTACTCATTTCCTGCCTATCCAGAACTTCCCCTTCCATGTGTTCCTGATGAAGAGTCATGGCTCGAGCTACGACGTGTTTCATGATCCAATATTGTTGCAGATTCTTTTTAAAAAGTGATTGCCTACCATTTGAAGTTCTCGGATCCTGCATCATTCCTTCCCATTCATCCATGGGTAAGTCTCTGCACCTGAGGTTATTTCTCAAATCTCTCGCCCAGCTCTAGATTTGTCCTCTAGCCTCCTTTGGGTTGCCCTCCATGTAGGAGTCGATGATTTTCTTCATTTTCTCTCCGTCTGACTCCCTGCCCCTTTTCTTACCTGCGCTGCTGGTGCCTTCTTCTTTTTTAACTATCCTTTTGCTACACTTGGGAGCTATTCTTCTTTTCGTCTGCTCCTTAGCTCTCTTTGCCTGTGGCTGTTCATTCTGGTTTGCAGTTGCACCCTTTCCTGGGGCTAGACCTATCACAGAATGAGCACAGATGTCATTCTTATCAATTATGTTTGAATTTTTATCCAAGGTGTTTCTCCCCCCCCCCCTTTTTGGTTTCGCTCCTGCAATTTCCTTCCCTCTAAGGTTCCGCCCTCTAGTTTCCTTCCCATTTATGTAATACTATGGCCTCCTTGGTTCTTTTGGTTTTGGGGTACCCTTGTTTACCCCGACTTGCACTATGCATGCTAAAATTCTTTTCCTAAGTCAAGTGCTCAATCTTTCCCAAGAGTTCACGCCTCACTCTACCTGGGTTGCAAGTCCCTTTGCCAATTTTGGCTTTCTCAATACTGTTAGCCATATCATGGTTGATTATAGTTTCGCCCCTCACCATTAGGTGCCACTCATTCCTCCCTGGTTTTTGGGTTTTCCCATCCCCTATGTCGTTGTTCAACATGACATGTAAACTTCTTGGACTGTTATTTACCAGGACGTCAATTCTACTGTGGGGGTCCTGCAAATTTGAGCCCTACAAGCCCTTTCTCTCCCTCGCCTTACCCTTACTTTTATCCTTCTTTCCGACCTTGCCCCCCAGGGATTCTTCATTGTGAAATTCTTTCTTATCTCTACAATTTCTACCATAATTTCTATTCTCAACCCAGAGCTGCATAATATTTTTCATACCTACTCTATATTTCAGACTGGTTATTTCTTCATAGGATGGGGGAGGAAGTTTCACATACTCTTTTATCTTCCTTCACATCACTATCTCCTTCAGTGCTCACTTGTTGTCTGTTCTTTCGATCTCACCACCTTTCTCCTTGCTCATCCGCATACAAAGTCCATGTTTTTCCTTTTCCTTAGGCTTTATCCCTTTGTCATTTTCCCTTCGTAATTTTACCGCCAGCTGTCCTCCCTTCCCTCCTTCCTTGGCATGCCTCCCTTCCCACCTGCATTGGAATGCTACCCACCTGTCCTATCTGTCATCCATTTGCTAACTCCGCTTTGACACTTGGCGCTGGTTTGCTACCCATCCTCGGACTTGCTGTCCTTCCCTTTCTTCTTCCATTCCTTTCCATTTGTGCCCTCGATCTCTCTGGGCCTGTCCTTCCTCTGCCCCCTCCGTCATCTGACTCAGCTCCATCCTTGTGTTTGTTCTTTGACGTTCCATGTTTAACATGTTCTATCCCACTTACATTTGTCCTTGTCCTTTGTCCCTCCCATCAACTTCGAGCGAATTCTCTAGATGCTCACTTTGGTGCCTGTCTTCTTCTGCTACCTGAATTAGTTGTCTCATTTCCTCTTTTTGATGAAGCTCTTCCCCGCTCACATCTAGCTACTGCTCTCTATTTTGGCATCCCCAATTCGCAAGGAGGTTCGCTGGGGCGTTTCCTTTCCGCTTCACATGGGACGGTATGGTGTATGCAAACTTCCTTAATTACTAGCTTATTTCGGTTATTACCCATGCCGTCTGCCAAATTTTACTCGGTTTTTCGGCTGGTGCACCCTACTGGAGTTTTTTAATTGTTTCTACCACTAACATCGAGTCACCTTCAATCTGTAGGCTTTAGTATCCTTCCCTAACCGCTATTGCTAATCCCCTATTTAGTGTGTGGAATTCTGCCACATTGTTGGTGGCGATTCCATAGTTTATTGCATAGGCCCTTCTAATCTCCCCTTCATCATCTTTGAAAATCCCTCCTATTCCAGCCTCCCCTAGGTTTCCTTTTTTCATGCCATCAAATTTTAGCTTAGTGAAACCCTGTGGCGAGTTCCTATAGCTTTCTTCAGCTCTTTCATTGCCTGCCTTATGCTCCTTCCCTGTCTTGTTTGTGTTTTTTACTTTGATTTGCAGGCAGTTCATAATGTGGGTCTCTGTTGCCTCCGTCTTCCAGCCTTCCTCGTTCCAATTTTCGAGGATTATTATTTCTCTTATGTTTTTCATGGTTTGGCTCCATATTTCCTCTTTGGATTTTCCATCCTCTCTGAATATCCCCTGGTTTCTTACCTTCCATAGGTTCCATAGGAGGAAACTGATGGACAGATTCCAAGCACGGTTCAGTATTGTGTTGCGGTACAACTTGCTGGCCCATTTCTCTATTTTTGTTCTTATGGTACCTATGTTCCTATGAGTGATCTCAAAGAGATAATGGTGATTTTGCCATAGGTTGTTGTGGACACTACAAGAATTTGCAACGTGCTCCATGGTTTCTTCTTGGTTTTGGCACAGGGCACAATGCGAAGGTCCATATGTCCCCTTCCTTCTCAGTTGGTCCCAGGTTAAGGCGCGCCCGTGTAGCACTGTCTAGGTAAAAGACACCACTTTTGGCCAAGTTTTTAACTGCCATATTCTATCCCATTTTTTAATGTCTGGGTTTTTTATTCTTCTTACCTTTATATGATATCCTTCTGAGATAGTAAACATGCCTTTTTATGCTTTTACCCCATCATATTATATATGGTCCTTCTTTGGTTGCAATTTTCCTTGTTTCCATTTCATTTTGGTAATTTCTCCATTGTTCTGTTTCTGGTGCTTCGGGCCAGTCGCTCCTCATTTCCCATTTTCTCCAGTAACCGTCCTATTCCGGTAACCAGTAATTTCTAACTGCATCTTCCGTCGTTTGGGTGGTGTGCTGTTGGATGTCTTGGAGCTGAGGTTCCTGATTAAGGGTTCCTTGCTGCCACCACGCCTCCTGCCAAATGTTTGCTTTGTCCCCCTCTCTAATTTCCCAAAAACTATTTTCTCTTATTAGATCCCTGTTAAGACTTGCAAGGTTCCAGATGGCTGAACCTTTCTTTTTTGATTGGTTTTGGAGTTTGCCTTCAGGTGACCTTGCCATCTCATATTTCTTTTCCCATAATGATTTCCATAGATCTTCCCATCCTTGAATCCACCTCCACCATAATTTTGCACCCATGACTTGGTTTAGTATGTAGGGATCTCTCAGGCCTAAGCCCTCTTCTGTGACAGATTTTCATAGCCATGTCCATGAGAGAAAAGCCCACTTTTTTGTTTTGCTTGTACCTTGCCATAGAAAGTTTTTGAAAATTTCCACCATTTTCTGACATATGGTTTTAGTAATTGCTTGACTAGCCATTTGATAAATTGTCATAGCTTGGAGTACTAACTTTAGGAGGATGAGTTGAATCGATATATTTAGCATTCTAAACATCCAATTGTCCATTATTTTTTGAATTTTCCCTATCAAGCCTTTCCAATTCACTATTTTGTTCTGTTTGTCACTCAGCTGTACTCCCAGGTATTTAGTTGGGAGCTTTCCAATTCTGAACCCCATTGTTTTGGCTAAGAATGCTTGAGCCACCATTGGGGTGTTAAAGAAAAATATTTTTGTTTTATCCTTATTTACTTATGTTCCTTATGCATTTGTGAATTTTGCAAGGATTTCCACTAGTTTCTTTGCTTCCTTAAGATTTGCTTGACTATACATCATTACATCATCTACAAATTTTTGATGTGTAATGGTTAATTCTTCCCCCCATAATCTAAGACCTTTAAGTTCCCCATTGCGTACTCTTGCTTTTATTAATCTGCCTAAACCGTATGCTACTATTATAATCAAGAACGGTGACAACAGGTCTCCCTGTCTGAGTCTGTGGGATGGCTTGAAGGTTTCTGTTGGTGTGCCATTCAGTAGTATGGACATGATTGGAGTGGATATCATTGACATTATCCATGTTGTCCATATGTCATCAAACCCATATGATTTTAGGATTCTTTGGAGGTATTCCCAGCTAAGTTTGTCGTAGGCTTTTGCTAAGTCAAGTTTGATCATCATTCCTTTATTTCTCAACTTCTTTAATGAACATATCGCCTCTTGAGCGACTATGATCCCATCCACTATCTATCTTCCTTTCACAAACCTTGTTTGTTCCTTTGCTATCAGTTCTGGAAGTATTGGTTGTAATCTTCTTACCAATATGGTGGCTAGAATTTTATAGATTACATTGCATAGGGCTATTGTTCTAAATCCATGAGGTTCATTAGCCTTTTCTACCTTTGGTATTAATGCTAGAAAATTTGCATTCCATGTTGGATGCATTCTTTTATTACATCGTGATTCTTCCACTGCGTTTACAATGTCTTGTTTCATAAAGCTCCATGTTTCTTGGAAGAACTTTGATGTAAATCCATCCGGGCATGGGGCTTTGTTCTTGGCCATTGTCTTCATTGTATCCTCTACCTCTTTCTCAGTGATTACCCTTAGGAGGGCCATGTTTTGCTCCCTATTTACGTTTTTAGGAATGTATTGGCTTATTTTTGCTATCTCCTCTTCTCTATTGCTTTACATCTCCATCAATATGCCTTTGAAGTGCTATATCAATAAATTTTCCATTTCCTCTTTCTGAGTTACCCTGTTGCCTTGGGTATTTTTTAGGGAGAAAATTCTATTTTACTGCCTGTGTTGTTGCATGGCTCTATGGAAGAATTTTGTATTCATTTCCCCCTCTTTCAACCATTGTACTCTTGACTTTTGCCTCCATAGAATTTCCTCCTGTTTTCTTCTTTCCTCCAATCTAGATAGCACCCCTCCTTCTTGCGCTAGCTCCTCTGTTCTCCCTTCTTCTATTATTTTTTGTTGTATCATTTTCATTTATGTTTGGAGATTTTCTTGGTCTTGTTGAATGTTGCCAAATTCTTCTCTATTCCAGTACTTGATTTTTCCTTTTAACTCCTTTAATCTTAATTGGAGTGTGTGCATCTTGTTTTTTCCTTTTATTTCCTCTTCACTGTTCTGCCACTAGTTTTCCATTTTTCTATGAGGGTTGGGTCTCGCAGCGAAAAGGCTTCAAACCTGAACAATTTGTGCTAGTTTTGATTATTCATGGCAATTTCAAGTTTTATCAGCCAGTGGTTTGATCCTTGGCATGGTAGGGTAGTTGCTTCATAGAATATGTCTTTCCTAATAAAAGTGTTTCGTTGCTAGGAACCTATCTAGTCTGGAGGCTATCTGCTTGCTGCCTCCTCTTTTATTATTCCAGGCATATTTTCCATTAATGATGTTTATATCAATCATTTTTAGGGCTACCTGGGTTTCCTTGAATCTTTCCATGTCTGCATCCTCCCATTGCAGTCCTCCCTTCTTTTCTTCAGTAGAGGTGATCATATTAAAATCTCCCACTATCACCCACAGTTTTTCTATGTGCAGGTTTACCAACCTTTGCAATTGTGTTAGGAAGGCCTCTCTTTCCACCAGTATATGAGGCCCATAAACTGCGGATACTAAGAACCACTCTTTTTGTCCTATCATTCTGAATCTCCCAGAGAGGATCCTTTTCATTCCTATCCAATGGTATACAATGACTTATGCAGGGTTCCACAAGATTGCAATACCCCCTGCACTCCCTTTTGCATCTAGTGTCATGCATTCATAGGTGGGATTGATTTTTTTAAGAATCTCCTCCATTTTTTCCCCCGTTATTTTTGTTTCTTGGAGCATCATGATTTTGGGTTTTTCTTTTTTAATTCTTTCTATCAGGTACCTTTGCTTACCCTTGTTGTTAAGCCCCCCTGATATTCCATGATGTAATTATCATTGAGAAGGTGGGGTGGTTTGGTGGAAGATCGCTGAGAGCAGTACTACTCTTCCGGTATTAACTAACATTTCTCCAATTAGCTGTATTGACTCCTGGAGATTCTTCTTCCTCGTTTTTTCCCTCATCTTCCTTTACTTTGTTGTTCTTGGCTGTTGTTAGGTTGTATTCCTAACTACTCATTCATGCCTGTGGTTCCTTGCTCCTGTTTTCCTTTATATTTTTGGAAGGTCTCCTTGTATAATTTTTTATCCTCTTTTGGGATAAACCTTTCATCCAGATTCCTCCACTTGTCTAGTAGTTTCCTCAAAATTTCTTCTTCTGTTGTTGGGTCTTCCCCTTTACTCATATCTATTTCCATTACTTTATTTTCCTGTTTATCCTCCTTTTCTTTTCTCTCCCTTTCCCCTGTTTCTCTTTGGGCTTTCTGTTTGGTGATGTTTGTGTCTTGATTTATTCTACCTTCCGGTTCTTTTTCCTCTTGGTAGTCCATGACTTGGGTTTCTTCGTCTTATTTTGCTACCTAGATGATTTCAATCCTGTTTGCCTCATTTGCTTTAGCTGGTTGTTCTTTTCTTCCTTCTTTAGGGGTTTACTTTGCGAGTCTTTTCCTGGTTTTGATGTCTTGAAACCCTTCATTATTTTTTGTGTTTTTCCTCTATTGCTTAGTCTTTCTGTCTTCCTCCTCAGCATTTAAGGGGCATTCCTTTTAGAGGTGCCCATATTTGTGGCATATTCTACATCTAAAAGGTATGTGTTCATAATCCAGAGCCTACTGCCATACCTCTTCATGGTATTCTAGTTCTACTGCTCCTGGTATGGGGTTCACAATGTTCATGCATACACAGATTCTTGCATAGGAGGTATATCTTCCTTTCTTAGTTGATTCCGCTATTTTAACAAAGTTGCTTATGGTGTTCCCTATTCCTTCCAAGATTTCTCGGTCCCAAAAATCCATGGGTAATCCAAACAGTCTGACCCATACGGGCGCTGCTAGGAATTTCTCTTTATCCGAGTTGTAGCATTCCTCCCAATACCTCATAAATAAACCTGCATTGTTATGGAAATATGGACCATTTTCAAATACTTTTTCTTTGTCTTGCAGGTTAGAGAAGATTACCGTAAATAAACCGCGTGCGCCTAGCTTCAACTTGATGTGGCCGCGTGGCTACTATTTCTGTTGGATCCATCTTGTCAGGTCTTTCTCAGACGGCCAGACACCAATAAACTTGCATATCAATGCATGGTCTTTCATGTAACTTCGGTAATGCTCAAGTTTGTTCATAGGGATAACAAATCTCGATCTTTCTGTTGCGTATGGCAGGCATTTACCTTTGTTCCCTACCTGCCATCTTTCTCCAAGAACTAGTCCCGGTGTCCTTTTCTCGTCCTCTGGTTTGCTATTGCTTGTTCCCTCGCCTGCTGTTGCATCTTTGTAGGAGGGGATCTCTCCCCTCCTGGTCTCCTCTGTCATTTATGTGCCTCTTGTCCGCTTTATTTTCCGTGCCTGTCTGCTTGTTTTCGAGGTTTTCCGCGCCATCTACCTCATGGCTGCAAAGTCATTAAAATCACAAAGCTCCAAGAATCTCTCATCATTTTTCTTATCATTCGGTTTGGCATATTTAACTTTGATTTTATATTTAAATTAATTTTATATATTAAATATTTTAGTAAAAATTAATATATAATATATATATATATATTATTTCCCAAAATATTAATTTATTCTTCGTAAAGCCTCATAAAATAACAAGTGCATTATATAAACATGCCTAAAATAATCCATAAAGCAAAGAGTACAAAGATGAATTTGTATAGGAATGATTTTCTGGGGAGTCTATAAATTTTGTAAAATGCCAAGGACTGAAAATTGTAAAACTTCCTTTGATAAAAAATAATATAATCATTCAAAAAATTAATCATTATTAATTAAAATTAAATGTATTTAATTTATTTTCGAAAGAGAGTATAGTTTTATAATACTTTATACATATTTAATATGAATAAAAATTAAATTAAAATTTAAATTAAATTTAACCATGAATAAAGACTTAATTAAAATATTTCAAATTATTTATCTAAATAATCTAAAAGTAAATTTGAATTTTTAAAAGTTTTTTAATGTCAATTATGTACATTCTATAACTAAATATAAGAACAATGTGTGATTTTATACAAAGGAGGGGGTGTGGTAATTCTTTCGTGTTTTATATGAATATTACATTAAAAAAAAAAACAATATAATAAAAAATAAAAATAACAATGTTAATTATAATAAAAAAGACAAAATCAACATATAATTTTTGGTTAGTTTTAATTAAAAATATTATAAAGCATTGTTCATAGGGTCTTGGATAGATGGTGATCTCTGTGTGATCATGGTAATATATTGGAGATGATGAAAGTGTAGTCCCACCAAGTTTACAAAATATAGGGTCTTGGAAAGATGGTGATCAGGTGCTCTCTTAAGGCACTTCTTGATGCACTAATAATCTTATTTTTGGTTAGTATTACAATTTATGATGCACGGGATCGGGGAAAAATATCTCACTTTCACTCTCAAGCATAAATAAAATATCTCAATCTATACAAAGAATAATTAAAAGTAAGAGATCTTATAACTTTACTTGAAAATGTATAATTCTTATTTTTTAAAACGTTTCACTACACATTTTAAATAAACTATTTGATTATCATGTCGACTAGTTTATTTCAATATCAACTAGTATTAACTATGTATATATAAAGAGAAAAATCTTTAAAAAATAATTTTAATATTAATCATATATTTTAATGTTTAAAGAAATAAATAATTAAAGTATAAATTTATTATTTCATAATAACAATAATAAAGGGATGTGTTTCGTTATTCTTTGATTTTTAAGTATAAATAATATCTAACTATAAAATATATTATTGATAATAATAAAAATATATAATTTATATATAAATATTTCAATATTTTCTCTAAATAAAATAATTCAATGTGAACTAAATATATATATATATGGTTAAAAAAACAATGTAATATTTTATAGTTTGGAAACAATATTTTTTTATAGTTAAAACATTTTTTATGTTTAAAATTTTGTCAGAAATCTAAAAAATATTTGTTGAAATTATAATTTTAAATGTAATAATCTACAAAATCCAAACGTTTAAAAAGATTTAAGAAATTCAAAAATATAAAAAAATTTACAACGTTGAATCTATTTATATATTGAAAAATACAATTAAATGATGATGATGATGATGATGATGATGGTTAATGTCCACTGAAACCAAACTTTGGTCTATCGGACCTAAAGAAACGAATTATTTAGTTTGATTTAAGATTTTATTCCTATGCTCAAAAAGCTTGGAGAGAAGCCCCCCAAGCCCACTGTAATTTTGACAACATAAAAGGTTAGGAAGGTCAGTATTGCAACAAAGATTTTGAAACTAGATCTAATGTGGTTGTACATGGGGCACTCTAAGAGGAAGTGATTTTCATCCTTGATGTTCGTATTCTCACAGAGATGGCAGAACCTTTCCATCCATGGTGTTTTAGGAACTGCCCAACGACTCGTTTCACTATGGAGCTCATGAGAGTTCGTTTTAATCTGGGCTATATTAGTTTTCTTCTAGTTGCTAAATTTTTCTCACACCACATTTTTTCTTTGAACTTAGAAGTAACAATATTTTTAATGTTTTGCAATGCAGCATTCTCGTCGTTGTTCCAATGGTTTAACCAGGCCCTAGTGTCATTATACCAACCTCGTTTAAGCCTTAGGTGGTTTTGGCTGGAATTTAAAGCTAGCTTAGGAAGTCTATGGTCTCCTATGTTATTGAGTTTGTGCTTGTACAACAGAAGCCTAGTCATAGCTAGGCTCTTGATAGGGGAAATACCCACTTCTTTAAGGATAATAGGATAGGGTGTGTTTCTTTTAATTCTGAGGTTATACATTATAAAACGCTTTTGGATTTGCTCAATCTTTCTCCAGGATTCTCTAGAAATGCTACAACCCCAAACCTCACATCCATATAAGATAACCGGAGTGACTAAAGTTTCAAAGAGGAACTTATTTCTATCCCACATTACCAGGTTTGTCATTTTACAATTTTTTTCAAGACCAAAATAAGCTTTCCATCCCCCATTAATCCTTTTCTCAACGCTATAGTTCCAATTGAGCTTGTGATGAATATCAATTCCTAGGTACTTTTAGGAAGACACTTCCTCCAGGTTACTATTGTCATACATAAAATTAGCGTAAGTGTCCTTCTTGGATTTGATAATCATAACTTTTGTTTTGTCAGTGTTAACAATCATACCCATGTTAGAGCAAAAATCCTTAAGAAGTATAAGTTGCTTATCAAGTTCAGATGGGCACCTTGCGAGAAGAACAATATCGTCAGTGTAGAGAAGAAGGATGATGACTATCCCAGCTAAGATCGTGCCAACACATCCTTCTTCCTCTAAACAACCTTCTAGCTTGTTGATGTAAATGCCAAATAGGGTAGGGGAGAGGGAGCAACCTTGTTTAACTCTGATATTATACTTAATATCTTTTGACCACCCCTCATTTCTCTTTAACTTGGCAATTACATTCTCGTATAACCTTATAGCAGTAGCTCTCACCTCAAAATGCACCTTTAGCTCTTCCAATCTGTTCTAAAGGTTGTTTCTAGGAACCATATCAAAAGTGTTTCTAAAGTCCACAAAGCAACAAAAGGGATTGGATTTATCATTGCGGCATTCCTCCATAATGATCTTAAGTGTAACGAGGTGGTCTGTTATTGAGTGCTGCTTTCTAAAACTCGCTTGGCCTTTAGCTCACTTACCTTCACTTTCAAGCCATATGCTCAGCTTCCTTGCCAAAATAATACCATATAACTTGGCTAGGAGAGGGCTGATCATAATTATCCAATAATTAGAGGGGTTATTAACCTTTAAAAATAGGGATAATGAGGCTTTGAGTCCATGGTTTAGGGAACCCTTGCTTGACCGCTTGATTGAAAAGCTTGTGAATGTGGGGGATGAGGATAGGACCTCTAATTTTTAAGAATTCCGCCTGGTAACCTTCAATGTCCTTAGCTTTTCCATTAGCTAAGTGATTAACCCCAAAATCAATGTCTTCTAATGAGAAAAATTCTTTCATTGTGAGCAGGGTTTCAAAGTTATCAATGACATTTGGAGATTCATAAAGCTTTTTAAGATAGGAATTCCAGTCGTGTAAAGCAATTTTATTATTATCTTTAGTTTTCCTAGTTAGAATCTGCCTCCAGAATTTCTTAGGAGCTATCTTAGAGAGGTGTAAGATATTCTCTTGTCTTTTATGAATATACTGCATTTTTTTCCGTTTAGTCAGGGCTTTGTATATTTTTATCTTACCAATTTTAAGAGATTCATCAACAACTTCCTTAATTTCTCTGCTCGCACTTGTACAATCTTTGTCATACCATGGGTTGGTTTTGCTATTTCTTTTATTACTTGAAACTTCAATTGAGAACTTGTTAATAGAATATGAGAGGGTTGTAGTAAAATTATGATAGAGATCTTCTATGTTGTCTATACTAGATAAAGGAATAAAATTAGTATTTAATTCATTTAGAAAGAGATATTTTTTATTTCTATTAAAGATTAAATCCTTTTGTCTATAAGGATTATCTTCTATGGGATCTCTATGCATGAAAAAATTGAGAGTTATAAGTAAAGGCCTATGATCAGAGTTAGGCTCGTGGCCATTTAAGATGTCAAAATTTGTTATTTCGTTGTATAGAGGGAGATTGGAGATAACATAGTCTACCACACTGCTACCAAGCCCATGGATGCGGGTCATTTGGATAGAATTAGGCCACTTCTTTAGACTGTTGCAAATTATGAGATCCTGAGCACTATAGAGCTTGACTAACTTCGACCCAAACAAATTCTCCCTGAGGTCTTTAGAGCTCCTTTTGTACTGGCTAGCCAGAGGAAGGTCTTTGTCTAACCAAAGAGGATTAGGGTTGGAATGATTGCTTAGAAGAATAGCTTGGTTGCTTGAAGTTCGAGCGTTAAATTCACCCATTAAAAGGATATTGCTTTCATTCCTTAGGCTGGAAATATCATTATTTAAACCATTGTAAGGACTATTTTTATCTAGACTCTTTTTCTTATAGAAGTTAGAATTGATGGGGGGGGAATAACATATTTCTATGTAGGTCTTTTTATCATAAATGTTAGTAATTTCTATCCAACTATATTGGTTGTAAGGGTTGGTTTTATAAATCCTAGCATGGAGAGCGATGTTCTTCTTAATGTAAAAAGCTATACCCCCAATGCCTCTATAGGAGGATCTCTTATTCCAGGTTGACCATAATGTAAAGCCATCTATGTTAGGGCCTTAGATTCTTCATGCTCCCAAGTTTCAACAAACAAAATAATATCAACATCATTCGAGATCCAACTTAGCTTGGAGCCTTTATTCCATGGAAAGCCCTGATAGTTCCAAGAAAGAATCCGGAGCATGTTGAATTGTTATTTATTATTATCTTTTTGGTTTTTGTCTTGAATATCGACTTTTCTATTTCTGATTATTGCCCATTTTCCTTCCTTCCTAACTTCCTTTACCCAACCTTCCTTTATTCTCAGTTAGTTTCCCCAACCTTTTTGCTTCTGTGAGACACGTTGTTTCAAGTTGTAATCGGTTATGTAATTCTATCTGGGCTATGGCTAAAGTATCCTCATCTACCTCCTCTTTCAAACCAAATATTATAAGGTTCAAGGTCCTTTCGTTACGCTCACGGTCTAATTCTATCAATTTTTTCATTTCATCTTTAATTGGTTTGATATCTAATTTACTTGCCAGACTATTTAGGGTGAGGCGGCTATTAATTTTTTCTTCTAGCTCTTTAATCATGTCCTTCATTTTAAGACTCTATAAAGTATCAACATCTACTTGCTGGGATGTTTGGTTCATATCTTGGTTTTGTTTTTCTATAACCTGCAACCTAGTCTCCATTGCCTCCATCTTATTCTCCAATAGTTCTATTTTATTTTCTATTTGTTTTTGGATCCTGTCTTCAAGAGATGTGAATTTATTTTCCATCATGGCTGCTAACTCTGTTTGTAGCTTGGATTCTCTTTCTTCTCTACGTTTCTCTAAAGACTATATATACTCATAGAGGCTCTATAGAGTAATTGTGCTAGGTCTACCTTTGGTAATGTTTGGTAATTGTGGTGAATTATTCATACTTGAAAATATATGAGAAGATATGTATTAGAAAAATATAAAGAATGTGTGCACCTCAGCAAGTCGAACCGTAGATGCACGTGCCCCAGATTGTTTTTCTCTTACCGCAGAGAGATCATAAAAATTGCAGAGATCGTAAATTATTACCGCAGAGAAATCGTAAATTATTACTGCATACATCACCCTAAATTATTACCCAAGAGAGATGGTAAATACATCACTCTAAATTATTACCACAGAGAGATCGTAAATACATCACCTTGATCGTAAATTATTACCACAGATAAATCGTAAATACATCACCTAAGAAATCATTTTGAACATATATATATATATATAACCACAAATTATATAAATTCAAATTTATTCCCATACAAATAATTTTATTTGACATTTTCTCTCTTGATGCTTATTACCATCATAGTTAAAATAAATCTATACTTCACCGCACTCCTCTATACTCCATATTATTAAGTAAAAAAAAAAATTGCCTTCTATATTTCCACAAATAAAAAGTTTAAGAAGATAGCAAGTAGATAAATGTTTTGTTATTGGCAAAAGAGAATATGTTTTGGATTGCATATTACTGTGGTGTGGTTCCTGAGAGGAATTCGGATTTTCCACAGTGTTCATCTTTATATTGGTCGACGTTTTGAGTCTAGACCCAGAGTCATCATCAGGACTGATATACAAAGAAAAGAAAGAAAAGGGTTTTTGATAAATATGTGATAGGCTTGATGTAAAGACAGTTTGGCCGACTAAATGCCTGTTTATTACTATTATTTACTATTATTTATATCATTATCTACCATTATTTATATTATTTTATTATTTATTATTGTTTATTATTATATGGTATAAATAGAAAGATGTTCATGGATTGAGTGCGCATCTGATAGCGTGATACTTCAGTACATAATTTTATTACATCTGCTGTGTTATATTGGTTTTAGTTAAATTTTTGCATGTAAAAATAAATTTTGAAATTTTTTAAATTTGCAAATTTATCGGTTTATTTATTTGAATTGACTAATTTTATGGTGTTTATAAACAAAAATTAAAATATTTGAAAAAAAAAAAAAAAAAAAAAAATTATATGCGATCAAGAATAATAACATTTAATAAATAAAGAGTAGACTTATCAAATCTAAATATTTATGAAAATGAATTATCAAATCAAAATATTCATGAAAATGAATTATCATTATATAAAATACCAAACGAAGTCTCATAACATTTAATAAAGAGTACATCTATCAAATCTATTTTAATATTTAATTTTACTATATAATTTTACTAATAAAAATATACAAGACAAATAAATATAGTCATTCATAATTATATTTATAATTAGTTTTAATTCGATAGCTTTTATCTTTTTAATTAATAATTGGATAATAAATTCAATATAAAATAAATAAATAACAACATATTTTTTAGTTACAATATTCATTTAAATTAATTTATTTGCATAAACCATTTATATTTCATTTTAAATATAGTTTATTTATTTATACAATGTTTACTTCTTCTTTTTTTATGTCTTTTATATTGATGTTGCATTTCAAAATTTATATATTTATAATTTTTAATACAATTTTTTACATAACCATAATAATAATTTAATTTTAAGAGATATAAATATGATATTATATGTAAGGCTATTTTAAATTGG
>APFE031234542.1:36939-56831 GCA_000404065.3 Pinus taeda
ATTTTATTGCGGAGGATTTTTATGTAGTATGTATTAGTATTAAATTACTTAAATGTCTAAAAGTATTAGTAATATTTGGTTAAGATAAAGTTGTTTGACTTATCTTAGTATAGATCTATCTTAAATACGGATCTAACATGAGCCAAAAGCGATTCAAGTTTTTCGTGTAATTTTTATTTTGGTAAACATGAGCAAAATTTCAATTCAATTTTGATGACAAACAGACAACATTACACCTCATACTGGGTTGTAGAATGAGCCTTTCGGCTCAATAATGTTATAAGAATGTTTGAATCATTTGGAATAAATATATGAGATTATATTTTGTTTATTTATGAGTATTACGCAGAAGGACTTCCTATTTTAAATGTTGATTTAACTGGCCATTTTAACATATCTAGTCAATTGTTTGATTTTGCTTTGAATATTATAGAGTCTTTTAAATAGTTGAAAAATACTTGGAAAGTCTTGGGGAATGTGGTACATAGGGTAGAAAGGTTTCACCAAGTATAAAGCCCCCTTTCTAGGTCTATAAAATAACTTTTTTTTAATATATTATATCATGTGACCCCAAACTAACATTTGTATCTTACCTTGAGAAGTTGATTTTATAAAATACAGTAGAAAGATTTCAACAAGAATAGAACCCCCTCCTAGGTCAAGAAATTAACTTTTTTTCTTTCTTCTTTTCTTTTCTTTCTTCTTTTATTATTATTATTATTATTTCATGCATGTAACCCCAAACTAACATCTATATCTTATCGTGAGAAGTTGGCTTTAAAAAAATTCTTTGACATGGCTTTGTGATCCCAGCAAAACCCTATTTGTGATTAGCTCTCCTATGGCTTCAGGCTCTAGAGGGCTATTCCCCTCACCTTTATGGTCAATGTCAGACATAACCAACTTTAATTCTTTGGTCATAGGATTTTTTTGATTCTAGTGAGCAAAGTTGATTCACTTTGTTAAGAAGGCTAAAGAATTTTTCAAGATCACTATGAATACAAATTATGCACGTGTGATGGCTCTTCGATAAGAAGGTTGAGGTTTGATTGGGAAGCTCATAGGAATTTGGCCTCCCCCGTGTATTTTAACCTTTAGATTACAAAAAGGCATCATCTCATCAAAGGCTACATCTCAGTCCCGTTTTACATGTGAAGGTTCTTTACCTTTCTCCTTGAGGATAAGGAAGATCAAGATCTCATTTTTGTAGTGGTCCATATATTATGGGAGCTCAAGGAATTTATCTTAATAGACGAATTCAGGAATTTAACCCTAAAAATGATGTTCCATTTGTAGTCCATGTGTGGATCGATATCCCCCATTTTCCACACCAATGCTGGAATGAGGAGATATTTTGAAATATTAAGAATGCCCTAGGTCATTACATTGATTGAGTTGAACCATGACAGGGGATGTTGATGTGTGTATGAATTTGTGTCAAAGTGTATTTGGATAATGGATTACGTGGAGAAGTTCTTCTAAATTTAGACAACTAGATTTTTCTCCAAGAAGTGGACTATGATCAACTTCCCTTTAAATATAAATTGTGCCATGAGTATGGGCACTTTGTTATGAATTGTAAGAAATATGAGGAACAATAAATACGATAGAAGAAAGAGAATAGTTGCAACAACCGAAGCAAATAAGAGGCCTAACTCGGTAAAGTGCAACAACAAAATCCTTGTATGTGAATGGGTTTGGTCCAAAAGCACCCCCTGTCTCCTAAGAAAAAGGCTTCAATAGAAGCTTAGGCTTCTTATTCGAGAAAAAATAAAATATTAGGTCCTCAAGAAAATAAATATGAATCCTTTGAACAACTAGAAGAACAAGGGAAATCAACACCAACATAATCAAAGAAAATCCTACATATGAATCCCACACTAAGAAAAATAAAGGAAAAAAATGAAGACATGCCTCATCTAGAAGATATCCTAGCTATGGAAATAATTGAGGAAGAGTTATTTGACTCCCCAAAGAATCCAAGGAATAATTGGGGACCATTTTATTCAAAATCGACTAATTAAAAATTAGAATGACAGAAAGAAAGAGAACTTGGTCAAAGCAGAACAATTGAGAAAATAGGAAGGAAAATAGAGACATCAAAAATGAAAATGAAGATTAAGATAAAGAAATGGTAACTCAACAAAAAAATGTTGTAGAATTTACCAAAGTACCAAGGAACATCAAGAAAGGAAGCGGGAATACCCCTACCCAAGGGGGTGCAAAGTTTACTAGAAAATGATGAAATAATGTCCTAGAATTGTAGGGGGTCAAGCATCGAAAGAAAATTATTCGGAGTGAAAATTTTAGTTAAGGAAAACCCCTAACTCTACTCCTCCAAGAGACAAAAATGGGGGAATAAGGAGTTCTCTGGAAATGTGTAAATTTGTGGCATGGTTGTGTGGAAAAGGTAGTCAACTCTTGTGTTGCCTTTGGAGGTCTATGCACAATATGGTCCTCTTCTTTATTTAAGCTTTTATCCCATAACTCCTCTCTTCATTGGATCGTTGTCTACTTTCTTCATATCCCAACTCATAAGGTATGTAGCATAATCAATCTTTATGTTCCTATAAATTAATAGGAAAATGTTTCTTGTTGGTCATTTCTATTTATTTTAAGTGAGTCTTAATTTCATCAAAGCTAGATTTTTGAAGGGGATTTCAAGAGAACAATCCATCCTTGGGAAAAAAAGGGTGGGTGTCAATTTAGGGTCAAATCTAGTAACAAATTGAAGATCTTATTTCTCATCAAGAATTGATAAATATCAAACCATTGAGTCGAAAATTTACATGGAGTAATCAGTGGGTAGGCCCGGGACATACAGCAACTCGACTGGATGGGTTTTTAGTCCATAATGAATTTATGAATCAACTAATTTCCTTTTTATTCTTATATTTTGGCCTAGTTGGTTTGGGGAGGGAGGATCAAACCATCGCCTAATCTCCCTTTTTTTCTACCCAAATGTAAATTATGGGCCATTTCCCTTTCTATTCAACCCTTAATGGATCCAAAAATTGGGTTTTTTGGAGAAATTTTCAAATGCAAGGGGAGAATGGGTCTTAAGATCCCTTGTATTTGTGTGGGACAAAAATATAAAAGAAAGTAATATAGCCTTAATTTAGTGGGCTAATGAAACTCAAAAATAAAGGGAGAAACCAATGTTGCAACATCAATCTACATTAGAGAGCACACAAATTACAATGACTCAGTAACATAATACTCTAACTATCTTACAAGAATAAAGAAAGGAGTTTGATCTATATCACAAGGAACTGAGTGAAGAAGAAGAGTCGTAGTTCTTGAAATCATGAATTTTTTTACTTCAATTAGGAGACAGAAATACAAAAAAAATCCTTAATCAAGAAAAAAAGTGCTAGTAGAGGAATAGTATTAAATCTATTTATGTCAATTGCGAATGTATCTCGAATTTTCCCAAAATTAAAGAATTTGTTTTCCAATACTTCAAGACCCTTTATAAGGATCAAGGACATAACATCAACAAGGAATAAGTTCAATATGTTTTGGAACATACTCATTATAAACTCTCTCAAGAAGAAAAGAAATCAATTCTTAGGTCGATTTAAGAAGATAAGATCTAGAATTTGTCGAAATCCTTTGATTCAGATAAAGCCTTGGGTTCATATGGTTTTTTGACACATTTCTATCCAAAATGTTATGATATCATCAAGGGATATATAAGTAGAATGATTTATTTTTCTCTCTCACATTCCTATGTGGGGAGTGGCAGAAATTCCTCTTACTTAGTTTTGGTTCCAAAAGATGTTAAATCCTTCTTCCTTTGTTAGATTTTGGCATATCTCTCTTTACAACATTTCTTACAAATTTATGAAAAAAGTAATTTATTCTAGAATAAAAGGCTTTCTCCCTACCTTAATCTTTGAAAATTAGGGTGGATTTCTTACCAAAAGGCAGTTAGTAGACAACTTTATTTTAGTCCAAGAAGTTATACATTAAAGAAAAATAAGAGGAGAAAGAGGAATGATAATTAAAATACATATGGAAAATTCCTTTAAGCAAGTGCATCATATCTTCTTATTTGAAGTCTTTATAAGTCTGTGATTTGAGGAGAGAGATATCCAATGGATAAAAGCTTGCATTTTGGGGCCTTGTATCTCTCCTTTGGCCAATGGAATGTCATCTATATTTTTAAAAGAATATTGGGGTATATGAAAGGACTATCCATTATTCCTATCCTTTATATTCTAATGGAAGCCTCAGTAGAATATTATAATTTTAAAGGACAAGAAAATTGTTGTCAGATGATGAGCCCCAAAAATGGGTAACTTTATGGGCTCATTTTGCCTATTATTCTCAATTAATCCACCATTTTTCATAGTTTTATGCATGATTTTGAATATATTTATGTTAATTGAATGAACGAGAATAGTCACTTGACCACAAAGTCTAATACATGCTTATTGCAGATTTTTGGACATCTTTTAGACCAAGGTCAAGCATTTATGAGCAAGTTGGCAGCCAATTACGAAGGAACAAGGTTGAGGATTTGTAGGAGGGGTGTCTCCTGCACTAAAAGACCCCTTCCTCAAGTTCTCCACCATCAGCTCAGAGTTCAAAAGCCCACCAAAGATGATTTCAACGGGCAGCCGAGTAGGATTAGTGAAGTGGTTAATTAACTGCAGTTTTGGGCAACCAAGCTCCTAAAGTTAAGGAGGACTGTTGGGAGTCCTTGTGTGGCATAAGCAGGAAGGCTTCAAGCCTTGGTAGTTTAGATATTGAATAGTTTGTTTTTTCACTTTAGTTTAGCTCTGCATTTCAGCTCATTTTCGAGGTCTTGTTGTAAACAGTTTTGTGACACGACTATTATTTTTTTAGTAATGGAGATGAATTTCGCCTTGCACCAACTCTGAGCTTTCTTAGGAGGTTGTAGCTCTTGGGGTTGGGCCCAACCCAAGTGCCAGTACCTCCTTTGTGTACTTTTATGTGTTTTCCTTGCATTCACAGAATACTTTCTGTTATTTAGTTTAAAATCTTGCTTTGGTACCTAGGTTGATTTTGATGGTTAAGATAGTTTTTCATGCTTCAGGTTGATTTGATAGTTTGGTAATAGAAAGGATTTGAAAAAAGGCCAACAAGAAATCCTTGATATCATCTCTCCCTCCTTGGGACCATGAGCTAAGACCAAGGCATACTTGCTGCCACAAAAACATTGTTTTTGCCTTCCAATGCAATTGCTAGTGTTAAATTTAAGTTGGAAAAGTTGATATCAGTTGTGCTTGCATGTTTAGCTCTATTCTTACTTAGTTTCCATAGCTATCTTGCATGATTTCCTGTCTATAAACTTATGTTCATCATGTTTCTAGTTTTTAGGTCAAATTAGGTCAAAATAGATAGATCTCTGGTTTTTCTAGTCTTTGTTCCATCAGTTTTGGAAAATAGTGTGCAGAGCACCTATAATACATCCCTACCTACCCTTCCTCCATCATACAACCTGGTCCAGCCCCTAATTCAAGATTCCTTCCCTTCATTTGCCACACTTTCCCAATTTGCCCTAATTTCTACATTTTTGTGCAACATTTCTCCCTCCATCCTTGAACAAACCCAACCACCTTCATCACTCCTTAGCTTCATTTACGAGGCCCTAGACCCCTTAACATCCTTATACATCCTTCATTTCCACTTTCCCACTGTTTTTCCACCATCAACCCTCTAAAATCCTCTTTGAGTCATTCCCGTAGAACTTCCTGTAGAACCCTTGCAGACTTCCTATAGAAGTTCACACAAGAAATTTTTCGAGATATGATCACTGTGGAATTCTCTAGAATGGTTCTATGGACCCCTTAGGCCCTCTTCTCACTTTCCCAACCTCCTGCAAGCGCCCACTCTATTTCCTTTCGCCAATAAAACCTGCACAGTCAAAAATAGTTAAAACACATGCATAATAATTCTGCAAAATTACTCAAAAATAAAAAAAGATGCTTTTTCCATATTTTCCTTCAGAAGTAGCTTACACACATGCATTTTACCTTTCCAAGAGTCAATGGAATCCATTTCAAAAACTTTCATCTCTTTTCTTGTGCCAATAGGGTTAGTCAGTAAAACTAGGGTTTGCTAGGGTTTGCATTTCCTTTCAGCTTTCTGCTTCTTTCTGCAAGTAGACTAGCCTCTTTTGAGTTAGCTTTCATCCATCACAGTTAAAATCTTCTTCTAAGAGCTCATAGAAGTTGATTTAAGCTCCTAGCGAACTTGTGCCAGCTGATCAAGTGATATCCTGCGGCAAGAGCTAGTACTTTTACATTAGCACCATCGTTTCCAAGTTTGTTATGAACAATTGGGCTAATAAAAGTAAAGAAGGCAAACCCAGGAGTTGCAACATCATTGGTGCAATACTGGAACCCACCATCTTTTTGGCGCCATTGCTAGGGAAGCGTTAGAGTATTTGTGATTGTTGCTTGTTTTCTATCTTCTATTGCAACCTTCTGCTAAGTAGTTTATTTCAGCAAGAGTAGAGTAGTTGTTTCATTTCAATTCCACAATTTCATTTCCGAAAAAGTAGATTAGACATTTCTTGCTTTCCTAGACTAGCATTTCAATTTTGCAAGCGTAGATTAGCATTTCAATTCCGCAATTTCAATTTTGCAAGTATAGATTAGCATTTCAATTCTGCAAGTGTAGATTAGCATTTCAATTCTGCAAGCGTAGCTTAGCATTTTATTTCTGCAATTTCATTTCAGCAACATAGATTAGTCATTTCCTGCTTTCATTTCAATTCTGCAATTTTCATTCCAGCAAGGTTTATTTTATTTAGTTGCAATTTGTTGTTCAATCAATTTCAGTTTTTTAGGTACAAGTAGAGAAAAATACAAAAAACAACCAAAAATATTTCCTTTCATGCCTCGTAGGAATAGAGACAATTCAGGAAAATTCTTTCCCAACACCCCCACCACCACTGAGTCACCCTTCTCTCTTCTTCGGTGGCAGTGAACCTCCAGAGATATACGAAGATCCTTTAACAGAAGAAGAGCAACAAAACATTCCTCCTGAGACCATGGATGAACACAGAAACGGTATAGGAGATGAGGAGAGAATAGAAGGTGCCTTTCCCATCCGAGAGACCAATGGGGACAAAAAAATGAAAAACATAAGTCCCTCAGCCTTACCTCACTTCCATGGTTTGACCACTGAAGACTCTGATACCTTCTTGTTTGATTTTGTTGTCCTTTGTCAAACTTACGAATATGCAGAAGACGAGAAAAAGTTGAAACTCTTTCCCTATACCCTTAAGGATGCAACACTATGGTTCATGGGGTTACCTGGAAACAATATCACAACTTGGGCTCAGATGTAGCAAGCCTTTAACAACATATACCGGGATTACTGTAGCTCAAAGGAAACAAAGGGAGAAATATTTTGGATGACCATGGGAAGTGATGAATCTTTAGAAGACTATGAAGAAAGGTTCCAACTCAGTTATAAAAGGACCAGGTGCACACTTGACCCTGAATCTCTAAAGCTGGTTTTTTGAAGACCTCCTAGATACCCTCCATTTGCTAACTGGGGGAGACATCTACCAACTACCTTACAATGACATAAAGACTTTGTTTAGAAACCATTCTAGGGCAGCTCGGAAAAGAGGTAGGGGGAGTCAACTTTCAGCCAGTGCTACCTTTTCCAAACATGAGTTTGCAAATCAAATGGAAGATCTTAAAAGTGAGGTGAGACAGACCATTGCCATGCAAATGGATACCTTCCAAATCCAATAGAAGCAAGAGGAAGCTGAGAGGGCTTTGGCCATCTTTTGTCCCAGATGCACAAGGAAGCATCCTTAGAATGAGTGTCCATTGCACTCAGTAGAGATATGTTTCATTTGTGAGGCAGACCACTCTACAAACCAGTGCCCATTCTTACCTAGACTTAAAGCTTTGTACCAAGGGGTTGAAGGAGCCACTGAACCACTCGACTTCCTAAACCAAAGGAGGCCACATGGACCCAGACCTTACCAGCAGGGGATGCAAGGGACATCCTAGACTTATTACAACGCCAACCAATCCACTCACATACCTTCTTGGCCCCCCTGCTCATCCTTCTTGGTCCACACCCTCTCCTTGGTCATACCCATCTCAATACCGTACTCAACCTGCTGCTCATTCGTTTCATTCTCATGTTCAGCCACAACCTTAGTGGAATGCACCTCAATAGGGGTGGAGGCCCCAGTACAACTCTCCTCTCGCAATTTTACCTCCACCACCTGCTTAACCACAACTATTACCTCCTGCTCCTCCAAGACAACCCTAGATGCCTGCTCAACTGAACCCGAACCCTAATAACAAATAGCCCAATAGGTATATACTGGAGAGAAAACATGCCCTACCTATGTTGTGGAGATTCAAGAGATCAACCTACGATTTGGGAAGGTCCTCCTAGATAGCCAACATCCTCCTAAGGGGGATGAGGAAGAGAAACAGGAAAGTGAACCCAAAGTCATTCCACCCTTTCCTGAGAGACTAACTAGAACCATGTAACCAAACCCAGAAGAGACTGAACTTTTGGGAGAACTTAAACAGTTATGTGGAAAAATACCACTTCTCCAGGCCACAAAATATGTACTAAGCTACAACAAATTGATCAAACAGAAGTGTTTCAGACACCCAAGCAGACGCAAGAGAGATGCCCCAACCATCAATGTCATAGGACAACTGTCCGACCTGATGTTGGGACAAGTAATCTGTCCAAAATATCTAGACCCTGGGAGTCCTGTAGTCGATGTCTGCATCAATGGCACCATAATCCCCCACACCCTGATTGATCTATGGGCTGCCATTAATGTGATGACCAAGGACACTATGCTCAAACTCAACCTTCAGAGTTCCATAAGAAAGACCTCGACAATATTGCAGTTAGCAGATCACTCCACCGTGACCCCTAAAGGGATTGTGGAAGATGTCATGGTCTCGTTGATTATTGGGAGTGCCCTGTAGACTTCTTGGTCCTTCAGCCCAAGGCAAAACGCACTGGATACCCCATAATTTTGGGAAGGCCTTGGTTAGCTACTGCAAGTGCTTACATCATTTGTCGAGCTGGGAGCATGACCATCAAGAATGGGCCTATGTCCAAATATCTAGTCCTATATCCTCCTACCCAATCTCTACTAGAACATGACTTACCTCTATGGTTGGAGGAGGAAGATGAGGATGAAGTCTACTCTACACCCTTGTGCACAGTGGAAGCCACCAGGGGAGGTCCTCAAACTGAGGATGACCTTATTGAGAATTTGATTCAAAATCCACCTCCTAGTGTGCTTCCATTAGAAGAGTTGGTAGAAGACACCCAAGCCAATGCTTTAGTGGATCTCTGTGTGGCTGATCCGACCTCTCCTTGAGTTAAGAATGTGGAATTTGGCCACGAAAGAACCTTGAAGATCAACTCATCCCTATCCCCCTCTCGGGAGAAAGAGCTATATAGCTTATTGAATAGCCATTTGGATGCTTTTTCTTGGAGCTATAAGGAGATAAAAGGAGTCCACCCTTCAATCTGTACCCATTACATTTACATTAAAGAGGATTGTAAACCAGTCAGGCAGCCTTAGAGGAGAATGAATCCAGGCCTTAAAGACATTGTCAAAGAAGAACTACAAAAATTGTTGGATACAGGATTCATCTACCCCATCTCTGACAGTGAGTGGGTTTCTCCTCTGGTGCTTGTGCCCAAGAAAAATGGGAAGTGGAGAATCTGTGTAGATTATCGAGAACTTAACAAAGCTACCAAGAAGGACCATTTCCCTTTGCCTTTCATAGATCAAGTGTTAGATGGCCTGGCAAGGAAGAAGTTCTTTTCCTTCCTAGATGGGTTTAGCAGGTGTAATCAGATCCAAATTAGCCTGAAAGACCAAGATAAGACCACTTTCACTTGTCCATGGGGTACCTTTTCCTATTGGGTCCTTCCCTTTGGGTTATAAAATGCTCCTGCCACTTTCCAGAGAGCAGTACTGAGCATATTTGCTGAGCTGGTTCATGATTCGGTGGAGATCTATATGGATGAATTTACCCCTTATGGTTCTAACTTCCAAGAAGCATTGACTAACCTCTAAAAAGTTTTAACCAAGTCTATTGAAATGGACCTGTCCCTCAGTCCTAAAAAATGTGAATTCCTGATGACTGAAGGGACCATGCTATGTCATACAATTTCTCAGCAAGGATTACAGGTGGATCCCAACAAGATTGTTATCATCCAAAGGGTCCCACCTCCTCAAAAGGTAAGAGATGTTCGGAGTTTTCTAGGCTTAGTAGGATATTATAGAAGATTCATTAAAGATTTCAGTAAGCTAGCCTCTCCATTGTTTGGTATTTTGGAGAAGGATGTTGAGTTTATATGGACTGACAACTGTCAAGAGGCTCTGGATGCGTTGAGAGGTAAGCTGGTAACTGCCCCAATCTTGAGAGGTCCAAACTGGGCCCTACCTTTCCACATTCACACAAATGCCTCGAACAAAGCCATAGGAGCAGCCTTAGGACAAGTCGAAGAGAAGCTACCGTATGCCATATATTTTTTCAGTAAAAACCTATCCAAGGTAGAGTTAAACTATATTGTAACTGAGAAAGAGCTCCTAGTTGTAGTCCATTCCCTAAACAAGTTCAGACACTACATCACTGGTTATCAAACATTTGTACACACTGATCATGCTGCAATTAGGTATTTGATGAATAAACCTGATGTAAATGCTTGTATCATTAGATGGTTACTTTTATTGCAATAATTTTATTTGACCATTGTTGATAAGCCAGATAAGGAAAATGTTGTTGCTGATTTTCTGTCTAGAATATATTTGCCTGCAGGTGAAGAAGGGATGGTAGATGATCAAATGCCAAATGAACACCTATTTGCTATTTCAATACTCTCTCCATGGTTTTTTTATATAGCAAATTACTTGGTTTCAGCACAATTCCCACCACACCTATCCTCAAAAGAAAAGAGCAAGATCATGAGGAAAAGCGCCCCATTCACTTGGATTGGGGGTTGGCCCAGATCAGATTTTGAGGCGTTGTGTCAGGGAGGAGGAAGTTTTTGACATCCTCCTAACTTGTCATGATGGGCCCTGTGGAGGCCACTTTGCAGCAAAAAGAACCACCTTCAAAATCCTACAGGCAGGCTACTATTGGCCCACTCTTCATAAAGATGTAAAGAGATACATCAGCCAATGTGACCGATGTCAAAGGATGGGGAAATCAACTCCAAGGGATGAAATGCCCCTCCAACCTCAAGTGACTTTTGAGCCATTTGAGAAGTGGGGCATGGACTTTGTGGGTCCTATCAACCCTCCTTGAAAACAAAAGTCTTACATCATTGTGTGCACAGACTACCTAACAAAGTGGGCAGAAACAAAGTCAATCAAGGTAGCAACAGAAGAAAAAGTGGCAGATTTTTTGAGGGAAAATATCTTCTATAAGTTTGGCTACCCAAGAGAATTAGTCACAGATCAAGGAAGTCAGTTTACCTCTAACCTGATTGAAGACCTGCTCGCTCATCACAAGATTAAGCACAGAACTTCCACCCCTTATCATCCACAAGAAAATGGACAAGTGGAAGTCACTAACAGAGCTTTGGAAGAGATTTTGACTAAAGTGGTGAGCAGTAGCAGAAAAGATTGGGCAAATCGCTTGGTTGAGGCCACCTGGGCCTACAACACTACTTGGAAAACTACAATAGGTTTCACACCTTATGAGCTGGTCTATGGGAAGAAAGCTTTTTTTTCCATAGAATTTGAATATAACACATTGAGGTTGGAAACTCAGCTAGACCTAGATCTCAGCCATGCACAACAGGAAAGATTACTTCAGCTGAATGGACTAGATGAACAGAGAATGTAGGTTCTTTTCCACTCAGAGGTGGTCCAACTTCAAAGAAACATATGGCATGACCAGCACCTTAAACAAAAGCGATTTCAGCTAGGAGATTGGGCACTGCTATATGATTCAAGATATAAGGATTTCAAAGGAAAGTTGAGGCCAAGATGGCTAGGACCATATACAGTGGAGAAGTGAAATGACAATGGCTCAGTGCTTATCAGGATCATTGATGAAGAAGCCATCCCCATGCTCGTCAATGGGCATCGATTAAAAATCTACAAGAAGCCCCTTTCCAAGTAGGAGTTCATTGAAACTCTGGATAAATCAGTGTTGGTAGTGGAGCAGGCCCCTGTCTCCACTCCACCCACACCTTGAACATAAAAAACAAAAAAGAAAAAAAAAGGAGAAAAACTTGAAAAATAAAATAAAAAATAAATAAATAAATAAAAAAGATCCTTGGGTGAAAACCTGTTGGAGGTGCCCAGGGCAGACGGTGAGGGTGAAAACCTCCTGGAGGTGCCCAGGGTAGACGATGAGGGTGAAGACCTCCTGGAGGCACCCCAACTATCTCAGATAAAAAAAAAAAGAAAAAAAAGAAAAAAGAAAAATAAAAAATGAAACCTGATTTCTGTTTAATAAATTGCAGGTTACAAGAAGGACATTGCAGGTTAGGAGGATCGTACAAGACAAAGACAGAAGTCAGCACCAGGCTACAAGCATCCCTCACAATCCATTCCTCTATGACTATTACCCTTTCCTAAGATTTGGTGTCATTCGAGCCAAGATTTCACCTTCTACAGGAAGTCCTGTGTCTTCTACAGGAAGATCCTGTAGAACCTACAGACAAGCCAAAATCAATCTCAGAAGAGGACCCGAAGGTTATGAATTTGTCTATGAGGCCTATAAACATCCCTGCTTCCATCCATCACCATATGTCACCCTTTTCCCATCTTTGTACACCTCCATTGCACTCATTTTTATGTCCCTGCACAGTCACACATAGAAATCTTGTTTGCTTCATGCTGTCAGCGAAAATTTTTAATGACAAATCTAAGCAGTAGTTTGTCACTCGCCATACCTGATACCCTCCATCTAGACTCCTCATCAAATGAGATCCTCATCAACAGTGTAGCCCTGCTCATTCTAGCTTGCATTCCAGGAGGAGAAGCAGCTACAGGACATCCTACAGGATTCCTGTAGCAGTTGATCCCTCTGAAAGACATACTCCAGAGACAGGGGCAACAGAATATGGTATAAGAAACATGCATGGAGCTCTACTTGGATGTGTGAACGTTAGCAATAGTCAAGGCCAAGCATGCAGTGTGCATGCAGCAACAAAAAACGAAGGAATGGCTTCCAAAATCCGAAATCTACATAACACGACCGCAACCACGCAGGTAAGTGCCTAAACTCATTCTTCAATTGCATAAATCATATTTTAAGGTTGCATGACTATGGGAATGGTTCATATTGAGTGGAATTGGTGGCCATTCAACTGGCCACCCTCAGTGAGTTACATATCCTCGTGGAATCCAAATGAGCCCCGTTACATTCAAAACTACAGATTAGATGTGTAACTAGCACGTGTGGAGTGTGCATTCAGGGAGAAATCGTTAGGACTGGTAGTGGTGGTAGCAGATAATGGGAGAAAGGAGGTGATGGCGGTCAGAAACATGAAGAAACATTATGGTTGTGATGTTGGATCAACGGTCCGGTCCGGCCATCTCATCCCCTCACCAAAAATCACGCCGCAGTTAAAAGACGCTCAGTTGAAACATGCACCACCCTTTATTCATTCTGCACTCATGACATTCTCGACTAGAGTACGCATCCACTGCTTTTAGAGTAGTTAACTAGTCATCCTCAACTAGTTTTCGAAAGTCTCTCACCTATCGGACTCTACTGGAAGCACAGTTCTATTCTACAGGAGTCGGGAGACTTCTACAAGAAGGGTTCTACAGGAAAGGCAAAACAGCTTTGCAGAGAGGAAACCCGTAATTTTCATCGAATTTCAAGCTCCAAACGAGGTAGGCTCAGGAAAACTTCTCTATGCATGATTTGTTTGTGCAAGGTTGTGAATTGAACGACATTAGATTGAGAAACGAGAGTAAAAGTCTACCTATGCATTGAGAAAAAAGTGAAATTCTGCCTACATATTTTACTGAGTTTACCCAGTTCTTTCTCTACATTCTGAAATATTCTCATAAATTTTAAATTATCCTATAAGGAAGATACATGCAGCAGTAGAGGCCAGTCTGTGTGTGTGGAAAAAACCTAAATTTACATATTTATCTATGTGTTGAGGAAAGAACCTGTGTCCTTATGCTCTGTTTTGTAAAAACAAAATTTTTCGTTTCATAAACAAACAGTCAAATTCTGGGTGACAACAGTTTTAGAACAAGGAAATTATTGCTATTTGATATTGTAAGGAACACACGAGAAATTCCTTCTTGGGTTCAAAAGAAAACGAATTCAGCTATCCTCTGTTTCAGTGGTTAACTATTTGTCTTCCTGAGCATTTTCTTTTCTGGTTAAAACATAAAAAGAGAACTCAACACCATGCCAGGAGGATTCATAAGGAAAGAGCCCTCAGACTCTAGCAAGCTGCATAAGCACCCTGAGGTGGTGGACCTTTTCACCCAGGAAAATTGGATATCCTTCTTTGACAAAATTCAGGGTTGTGATGAGGAGATAACTGAAGAGTTTTTAATGTCCCTGAGACCACATTCGAAGACACATGCCACATTTAGTTTTAGGGGTTTGACCCTAGAACTTACCACTGAGCTCATCAGTAGAATTACTAGTCTACCATTGGGGCTCCCTTGGAGCAAAGAGGAGAGATCATTGGGACAAGTTTCTAAGAAAACAAATTTTCTGCCTGAGGAGCATCTTGTAGAAGACAAAAACGGGGTTAGAAGGACCAGTTTGCCTCCTCTCTGGAGTGAAGTTAGTTATCAAATAATGAAGTATATCATATGTAAAGGGAGGTTTAGCATCATTTATGGATACCATTTTAGGTTGCTACATGAACTAAAGTATGGGATGGACTTGCCTCCAACCAAGAAACTGAGCATCCCATATTTCCTTCTTCGGTCCTTAATTGAATGTGGCACAAAGCTAAATGAAGGGATCCCAGATCAGTTGGACCACCATGGGCTCATCAAAATATTGGTGGAATATACTTTACACACCTATATTGTCCCTATATATTGGGAAACCTTAAGAAATATGTCTAGGGATGATAACATTAGAACTTTGGCTAAGAATATCACCCCATCCAACAGTGAGGAGGGGGAGCAAACTGAAGAAATTGAGAAGAACAATGATGAGGGAGCACAAGGCATTCAAGCAGAGGGAAAAACAGAGGAAGAACGGAAAGAAAAAGAAGAATTTGGCAAGACTGTTGAGCCTAAAATAGAGGAAGAAACAAGAGCAAAAACAACAAGGGAAAAGAGGACATAGATTAGAAGGGAATAGGCTGAGAAGGCCCAAATGAAGGATGCCACAGCCAAAGCAGGCACCCAGAAAGAAAAGGGAAAGACACACCCTGAGATGTCAGTAACACAAACAGAAACAGTGGACACAGAGATTTTTACAGGAAGTGAAGAAAAAGAACAGCAGGAAGAGAAATCCCCTGAGGCATTGGCAAGGGAGGCAGCAGTTGTGCTTGCTGCATTAAGCACACCTACAAAACAAAAAGGAAAGAGAAAGAGGCAAACCTCCATGTACTTTAAAGCCAGGAGAAGCACAAGGATCAAAGTGGGCAAACTCCATCCACAATCAAAGGAACCAATTGTCATTGAGGACACTACCCCTAAATAGAAGGAAGAGTCTCCTTCCAAGATATCTATCACCTATGAAAGAGGAAGCCCAAAAACCTCCACTTGGAGAGAGATAATTAGGATGATGGACTCAAAGGTAGCTCTACAGGAAGCTGAAATATCTCTACAGGAAACTCTAGCTAAGTTAAAAGAGACTGAGAAATTGGAGGAGAAGGTAGCCAAACAATCACAAGGAGAAGAAAAGACTGAGGAGATACTGGAACCAAGCCCTCAGCCTAGCTTGGGCTCATATTACAACCTGTTAGAAGGTGGGAAGATCATCCCACAAAATTTTGCTGTACCACTTTTCTTTGCATTGGAACAAGAACAGGTTAGGACTCACACTTGGAGGAGGATTGCTAAATCCAAGGGTGTGGAAAACATAGGCCACCTAGAAGAACAGCTAAAAGAATCAAGAAAAGAGTTGGCCATGGTGAGGCACATAGAAAGCAGTAAAAGAGCCAAACTATAGGAAGAGAATGAGTTGCTGAAAAAGCAGTTGTAGCTACAGGAAGGTCATAAGGAAGATAGGCCGTCCATTTTGGGAGAGCAGCAGCAACAAAAAGGACCTCCAGCAGACAAGGAAACAACCGAGGAACAACAAAGAGAGGAAAAGTTATAGGCTAATGTTTAGATGATGACAAAACTATTACAAGAAAAAGAGTCTCAGGCAAGAGAAGAGATACAGGGTTTAAAACAATAGGTGCAAGAAAAAGAAGCCCAAATGGCCTGCATGGCAAACTGGGCAGTAGAAGCCTTAAAATGTAGTCAACCTGCTAAGTCCTATGCTTTATATCTTAAAGATCAATGGTTGCAATTTCAAATTAACACATTGGCCCAAAGGGGCACCATTCCATTTCAGAATTACAATCAGTTTATTTATTTGTGTGACAATAGCTCAGTTGAAGATAATGCCAAGTTTGTAGAATTCTATTTACACAACTTGGCACTTCCAAACATGAATCTATGGGACCCCAATGTTGCATTGGGATATGTGCAACTCATGGCCATGGCCTCTTGGTTAAACCATGAGGGAAAGAGGGCAGCATAAATTCAGAAATTTATGGACAGAGAGCTAAGTGAGCCACTCATGACTAGAGCAGAACTAGAAGATCCCTTAGCTTTAATATATGCCCATCAGCTCCTTGCCAGCAACCCCCAAGTTCTCCCAGACTAAGTTGAAAGGCAAGCTCAGGCCATTGCTCACTTTGAAGACATGGAAATGCTGCTTGGTGATAACTGCATTCATGCTTGCACAAGGAGATGGAACACATTGTCCCACAGTCTGAAAATAAGCGAGTACCACTCCCCAACAAGGATGAGGGAGGCTTTGGCAAGAGTACCACTTTATAAACAGTCAATGCAAAATTTGCAGGCCAACTGGATGGGCCTAAAGTTCAGTCCTCCATTGCTTTTAGGACTACTGGAAGGGGTCAAAGAAGAAGAAGAACACATGCAATGGGAGGAAGTAGAAAGAAAAGCAGGGTTTCATGAACGAGAAGAGGACATCACCTCGGAAGCCTGGGATGTCAGACATGCAGTCAACGCAATCAAAGATGATGAGTTGGATTAGTTGCTCAGAGGATGAGCAACACATTTAGTAGGGGGTTGATGATGAGACCAAAAAATGGGTAACTTTATGGGCTCATTTTTCCTATTATTCTCGATTAATCCACCATTCTTCATAGTTTTATGCATGCTTCTGAATATATTTATGTTAATTGAATGAATGAGAATAGTCACTTGAGCACAAAGTCTAATACATGCTTATTGCAGATTTTTGGACATCTTTTGGACCAAGGTCAAGCATTTATGAGCAAGTTGACAGCTAAATACGAAGGAACAAGGCTGAGGATTTGTAGGAAGGGTGTCTCTTACACTAAATGACCCCTTCCTCGAATTCTCCACCTTCAGCTCGGGGTTCAACAACCCACCAAAGATGATTTCAAGGGGCAGCCGAGCAGGTTTTGTGAAGTGGTTGATTAACTGCAGTTTTGAGCAGCCAAGCTCCTAAAGTTAAGGAGGACTATTGGGAATCCTCATGTTGCATAATTAGGAAGGCTTAAAGCCTTGGTAGTTTAGCTCTTGAATAGTTGTTTTTCGCACTTTAGTGCAGCTTTGCATTTCAACTCATTTTCGAGCTCTTGCTGTAAATAGTTTTGTGACATGATTATTTTTTGAGTAATGGAGATGAATTTCACTTTGCACCAGCTCTGAGACTTCTTAGGAGGCTGTAGCTCTTAGGTTTGGGCCCAACCCAAGTGCCAATACTTCCTTTGTGTACTTTTATGTGTTTTCCTTACATTCATAGAATAATTTATGTTATTTAGGTTAAGATCTTACTTTGTTACTTAGATTATTAAGATAGTTTTTATGCTTCAGGTTGATTTGACAGTTTGGTAACAGAAAATATCTACAAAAGGCCATCAAGCAGTCCTTGATCTCATCTCTCCCTCCTTGGGACCACGAGCTGAGACCAAGGCAAACTTGTTGCCACAAAAACACTGTTTTTGCCTTCTAATGCAATTGCTAGTGTTAGATTTTAAGTTGGAAAAGTTGATATCAGTTGTGCCTACATGTTTAGATTTGTTCTTGCTTAGTTTCCATAGCTATCTTGCATGATTTCCTGTCTATAAAATTCTATTCATCATGTTTCTGGTTTTTAAGTCAAATTAGGTCAAAATAGATAGATCTTTGGTTTTGATAGTCTTTGTTCGATCAGTTTTGGAAAATAGTGTGCAGATCACCTGTAATACATCCCTACCTACCCTTCCTCCATCATAAAACCTGCTCCAACCCCTAACCGAAGATTCCTTCCCTTCATTTGCCACACTTTTCCAATTTTCCCTAATTTCTACATTT
This sequence comes from Pinus taeda, assembly GCA_000404065.3. NCBI lineage: Eukaryota > Viridiplantae > Streptophyta > Pinopsida > Pinales > Pinaceae > Pinus > Pinus taeda. The sequence goes on from APFE031234542.1 coordinate 55,445, forward strand.
TTGTGCAATATTGCTCCTTCCATCCTTGAACAAATCTAGCCACCTTCATCACTCCTTAGCTTTATTTACCAGGTCCTAGACCCATTAAAATCCTTAGCCATCCTTCATTTCCACTTTCCCACCATTTTTCCACCATCAACCCTCTAAAATCCACTTTCGGCCGTTCCTGTAGAACTTCCTGTAGAATCCCTGCAGACTTCCTGTAGAAGTTCACATGAGCAGTTTTTCGAGATCTGATCACTGTGAAATTCTCTAGAAGGGTGCTAGGGACCCCTTATGCCCTCTTCTCACCTTCCCAACCTCTTGCAAGCACCCACTCCATTTCCTTTCGCCAATCAACCTCTGCACAATCAAAAACAGTTAAAGCACATGCATAATAATTCTGTAAACTTACTCAAAAATACAAAAAGATGATTTTTCCAGATTTTACTTTAGAAGTAGCTTAGTCACATGCATTTACCTTTCCAAGAGTCAATGGCATCCATTTTAGCAACTTTCATCTCTTTTCTTGCACCAGTAGGGTTAGTCAAGAAAACTAGGGTTTGCTAGGGTTTGCATTTCCTTTCAGCTTTCTGCTTCTTTCTGTAAGTAGACTAACCTCTTTTGAGTTAGGTTTCATCCATCATAGTTAAAAGCTTCTTCTAAGAGCTCATAGAAGTTGGGTTAAGATCCTAGTGAACTTGTGCCAGCTGATCAAGTGACAGCTTGCGGCAAGAGCTAGTACTTGTGCATACAACACCGTCGCTTCCAAGTTTGTTACGAACAACCGGTTTGATAAAAGTAAAGAAGGGAGTCCCAAGAGTTGCAGCATCATTACTACAATACTGGAGCCCACCACATTTTTTCTTGAAGAAGAACAATAGATGGGTTTTTTATTTGATGTTGTGTTTTAGGGTTCTTATTATTTGGGCAAATCCCAACCCTCTAATGTTCAACGAGATAATTCTCATTGGGAAGAGTTTTTCATGAGAAATGGTGCTCTAAGGTCCTAGATGGTAGTGAATATAGGGGAGTCATAAGATGAATTTGAAGGGCCAAGATCAACGGTCGACTGTAGTACCTTTTCCAACACTTCTCAAAATCGAGAATTTAATTTTGGCTCCAACTCTCTGCTTGGTGTAATCTTCCTATATTTTGTTATCCTTTTCCTTGTATTGCTAGGTTTAGCTCTATCCCTTATCCTATCATCTGCCATCTCCATGTTACAGAACATATTTTTCCTTACTTTTATAGGTTCCAACTCAAGTCTCGAATCTTCTGCGATGGCTAATAATTCCATATCAGTCAATATTGGTGATGAGGAATTTTCTAGCTCCATTCTGTTGAATATCAGAGATAGTAATGAGTGCATGGTAGATTTCTTGGCCGATTTATCACTAGAAATGCC
>APFE031234542.1:58250-92097 GCA_000404065.3 Pinus taeda
TTACTTTTTCTATGGCCCAATTGCATTGCAGATAGTGGAGGAAGTACCAAACATGAATTTCTCCATCTTATACTACATACTGAGTATGATAACTACAACATGGGAGGTTGTGCATAGTCTGATCATGCAATACACGAAAGGAAAAGATTTCAGAGAAGGTTGGTTCACATTGTTATTCAGATTTATGGGAATTTTCTTTCTGGGCATCTCTACACACAATCCACTAAACCATGTGAATGCAATAAAACTGGGTCCAACTTTGATTCTCAGAGATTTAACTATTATAGGCAAAATTTAGACATAGGTGGTCACATGGAGGATGAGAAACTGTAAATCGCTTATTAATTGGGTGGGATTAAGGAGATGATTGATTGCTTGGAAAATCTGTACTGTAAAAGCCAAAGGACGCAACAAAACACAACTTGGTCGTGGAAAAACTTGTTGCACGTGATTCCTTCCAATTCAGAGATTCGTGACTTCTTTATTCCTTTTCTTTTTATGTGTACACTCTTCATAAAATTCTTCTTCTTAGCATTCTCCCCACATTGAATGTGTTTATGTGGCATTCTCTCTGTGGCATGCCTTTATTTGTCATTATTGACATATCTTAAATAAATTATATTTGAGCTATATGTGAGGAAATGTTTATTTTGTTGTTATTAACTTATTGTTATTATTTTTTTAATCTAAAATTTTACTGATTCAGAAAGATATGCTACTTATTATACAATAGGTAAATCGGATAAATGGTAAAACAATAGGTTATTAGTTTAAAAATATATTAAGAGATAGATCTAACAAATAAAAAATCGAAAGAGTTCAAAGTGTTTCATGAAGGTTGTATAGACAAAGTTTTAGAGGACATGTTAACACAACTAAAAAGACTAGTCAAACATATTTTAACAAGGCCAACCAATCAGAGAAACCATAGACCAATATTCATTAGAAAATTAAGAAGATGTTGAGACATCCACCTTAATGGGGTTGGTGTGCCCCTGACTGCAACCTCCTTGGCTTAAAGCAAGAGTGATTTGAGCTTCAATGCACTTGAGATGAGCCTCATATCTTGTTGGTGAAACACCACATTTTATAGAATTAGCAAGATATCTTCATTTTTCTTCATTTCTCTCCATAATAACCCTTCCAAGTAGCATTTTGATCGTCCAATACTGGTCAATTATGAGAAAGTGATAATTTTTCCTACCCCTAGTGTGTCTAGGGTTAGGTGCCCACTCTACGATGTCCATTAGAACTTTAGAATTTGAAAGAATACCCCTCTCCACAAGAACATTGGCCTCAAATTCTCTAAGTTCCTCTCAAACCTCTACATGCACCCATTCTCTGAATAATTGTGTAGAGGAATTTTCCTTGGATCAATCTTGAGCACCTCCCATCTCACTGTGACTACCACCATCACATTGAATCATCGTGCACTTTGTAACCATTGTTCCAACCTTATTCAAAACCAATGAACCAAACTAATTTATGTTCCAAAAACCTATAAATATGATGAAGATCAGAGTGCTCAAAATAGTTCAACACATGCAATGCAGATGACAAGGTTGATATTGCTCACTCATAGATGGCGATAACAGAGGGGGACTATAGAGAAACAACAACATTGGAGGAAACAACCATTCAATCCACATTGTGGAATGCCACAAAGTTTTTGAATTCCAAGCAAGGTTGTGCACAATGAATACCCTAAGCAGAACTAGCATTGAAAATGATGACCAGAGAAGATATTGAAGGATGGAAAATCATCTTGAAGTTTTAAAACATTGGCAAATCTCACTAGTCCCTAATATGAAAACTATAAAAAATTTATTGATGTATTTGTACAATTATTCAAAATAATAATGATTTTATATATACTTTCTATATAATGTTGGCAATTTTTAAGGTAAAATAATTTTATATTGTAAAATTTGGGCGAATCATTTTTATAAAAAATGGAAATTAGCAAATATTGTTTTGGAAAAATCATGGAAAATTAGCCCACTTACAAATATTAGCCCCTAAAATTTTCCATGATCATGACGCATACCCCAAATCCACCACTTGTAAGATTTTTCACCATGCCAGCTACATAATCTCCTAACTGTCTAAACTCATGTCCTGCACTCTCCATCGAATTCATTGAAACCATGTTTGATTCCATGTTGTAGAGTGATGTGAGGGAAAACAACATGCCACCCTCATCTATTGTGTGGGATGACAGTTGCCTTATAGCGTCCCACCTCATTTGATCTAGGTGTAATGGATTGAGATTCCAAATAAAGACAATCATTTTTAAGATTCAAAGGCACATAAGTCCAATGGTGATGCATATGTAAATATGGAGTTAGGAATCCCTGATTGTCCAAATTTCTAGCAAGATTATTTCCTTCTCGACAAACATGTGGGGAAAGGAGAACTGCGATGGAGGGACTTATATTAGTTATTCTAGAAAGAAGACTTTTGAGCCTCCAACTGCATGTCTTTTCTAGAGCTAACCCATAATGATCCTTTTGAAGGATGAAATTACCAACTATGAATACCTTTGAATGAAGAGCTTAGAGAAGTTGTTTTTCCTAGCAAAGGGAAGGCCTTACTCAAGAGCATAAATTTTTTATTGCATTATTGGATATGAAAAAAAATGCTTCCTTCCTTTAGAGGCTCCACGAGAATTCAATTTTAGGAATCCTTGACTCAGGTGAGACCTGAAACTAAGTGGTGAACAAATTCATAAAGAAGAAGAGATAAGGAGGTCAAATAGTTAGGAGAGAGTTATAGGGGAGAGAGTATAGAAGTTTCCTCTAGAGGTTCTTTCCAATCATCTAAGGACTAGGATTAGATGAGAACTGTTTATCTACTACCTTGTATTAATTTACCTATTCTGGAGAAGAGGATAGGTTTTTTAAGATAAATGTGTTGCATTCCTTCCATGTCTGCCAAAAGAGAAAACTTAATAGTAGACAATAGGCTCTATTTAAAACTAGGTTCTTAAAATTTATATTCTTCCAAGAATAAATTGTGAGCATAATCTTGTTCATATTTTTTTTCTGATTAATTAAAAATAGATGAGGCTTGCTCCCATAATGAGTTTGGAAAATGGTAGGAATTGAAGAGGTGCTCAACATCTTCTTGATTATATTTACACAAGAAACATATAGAAGGGCATTCAAAAACTTTTTCTCCTTAACCCATCCCAAGTTTAATTCCTTATGTGAGGCTTGTAGAAATTCCCTGTAGATTCAAACTACTAATTGTAATGTACTAAAACAATAGACTTGAATCTACTTGTAGAAAAAATTGTGATAGGTTAACCCAATAATGCAATATAAATCAAAGCATAATACTATAACCTACTTCTAATATCAATTTGCAGAAGCTTAAAGATCGAGTTGAACAATATAACCAGAAGAAGAAGAATCAATGGCACAAGACACATGAAAATACTTTGGGGAAAGCCTCAGCTAAAAACCCCACACTGTTGTGTTATCATACATGGTGGAAATACATAGGAATTATACAAAGCCTTAGCTATCATAGCTAGCTAGCTCTCTGCCCTCCAAGCTCCTATTTCCTTGTGTTGTTCCTTGTGGATGATTAGCCTATTACCAAGTGGAAAACCAAGCCTTCAAAATTGTGCAATCCTCAAGGATGAATCCTTGACTGCATGCATGAGTTTTCTCCATGACAAAACACATGCAACTGATAGTACATTGTCCTTGAACATTTATCTCAACTGGGTCTTTCTCATAATATGTATGCATGAGTTTTTGATGAGGGAATCTTCCGTTAATTGGAGTAGCACTAGTTGAGTGCATTAATGCATCAACTGAATGTTGAATCACTATTACTTCCTCAAACAGTTTGGAGCTAATTTAACTAAACTTAACTCAGTAAATTGAGTTAACTAATTATAACTCAAATATAACTCAATCTTATCTCCTTAATTTAAAGGATAACTCTTGCATGACTTCAGAAGGACTTCTAACTTGAATTTATCCAACTAATTAATTTAAAATAAATTAATTAATTATTTCCAAGTAGTTGTTAAGACTAAATTCAATTTTAATTCACAATTTAATTCAAGGAAAAATTAAATTGGAGTATTCTTGTTACCATATGTCAATACTCCCTCTCAATAAGAAATGAATTATTTTCCACCCCAATCCTGTCTCTATGGAACTCGAATTTACACTTTGACAATGTCTTTGTCAAAATGTCAACATCTTTCTCCTCTATCGAAATATACTATAGCAACTTGATCCTCTTGACCTGTGAAAAGCCACGGGAAACAAATCTTGCCTTATGCTTCTCCACACTACCATCAGAAACTTGATTTACCTTGTAAAGCCAACGGGAACTCACGACTGAATTGGTCTCCGGTCTCTAAACTACCTCCCAAACACTGTTATGAACTATGGAGTCATACTCCTCCATCATAGCATCAACCCAAATCAGCTGCTGCACTACTTCCTCAAATGAAGATGGCTTGGTCTCAACACATTACCCAGCAAGGGCCATGTATCCAGTGTACCTCTCAGGTGACCTCCTTTGTCTGCGCTAAGAAGATGGTGCTCCCACATTCTCTCTCACATCCTTCAATAGTCTATCAGACTCTCTTGTGCGCTTCCATCCATCTCTGGAAGACTCTGCTTGAGTGGATGTCTCCACTCCTGGAACCTTTGCATGTGGCCGCTCCACATTAGTTTGAGGATCCTCCTCCTTAGGAACCAACAGTTCCTCCACAGCCTGTAGTTGGAGCTCCCTCTCAAGGGAAATTTGCATGGCCTTCTGCTCATCAAACTTGAGATATCTGCGAACCACTATCCTCCGACTGGTAGGAAAGTACACTCGATAGTTGTGAGGTGTATCAGTGTATCCCACAAATATCCCCAACTTTGATGTCGGCTCAAGCTTCTTCCGTGCGTCCTTTGTCACATGGCAATATACCGATGAGCCAAAGATCCTCAAGTGACCCACATCTGGTCTCTTACTGGAGAAAGCTTCCTCTGGTGTCTTCATCGTAAGTATGTGATGCGGGCTTCTATTTTGCAAATAGACGGCCGTGTTGCATGCCTTAGCCCACAAGTGAAGTGGTAGGCCTTGGTCATGCATCATTGCCCGTGCAGCCCCTACAATAGTTTTGTTCTTCCTCTCAGCCACCCCATTCTGCTATGGGTTATGAGGTGCCGTCAACTCTCGTTTAATTCCTTCCGCTACACAAAAGTCCTTAATCTCTTGAGAGACATATTATCCATCGTTGTCACTTCTCAAGGCTTTGATCTTCTTCCTTGACTCTTTCTCAACCAAAGCTTTGAACTCACAAAACTTTGTGAAGATTTGGTCCTTCTTCTGCATGAAATAAATCCAACATTTATGAGAATAGTGATCAATGAAAATCACATAATACCTTTGCTTCATTGTGGATGTCGTCGAGAATGGTCCACACAAATCAGTATGAACTTGCTCTAAGATAGCCTCTGCTTAAGTGTCTCGACCATGAAAGGAAGAACTGGTGTACTTTCCTAAGGTACAACCTTTGCATGTGTCAACTTGCTCAAGTTTACCTTTTGGAAGTCATGTAGATATCTGCTGCATTATCTTCAAAGCCCCATGATGCAAATGGCCCAACCGCCCATGCCACAACTTGCCAATGTCTTGGCTTTGCACCAATTCTTCTTTCGTACTCAATGTTGCACAATCATCTACCTCTAGTTTATAGAGATTCTTCACCCGAATCCCTATCCTCTTGGTCTGACCCATGGCTATGTGTCTTAGGAATGCCTTTTCTTTACTGAAGACAACATCGTAGCCTTTGTCCTCCAACATCGTGACCGATACCAAGTTCTTCTTCAGTCCAAGCACATACATCACATATTTCAAGGTGAGAGGAGCTCCATGCTCCCTCTGAAAAGCAACCGTACCCACTCCTGAAACACTATACCTTTTGTTGTCACCCATCTCTATGTGCATCTTGAGGTCTTTCTCTTCCAAGGCACTGATTTTTTTTTTTTTTTTTTTTCACCGATCATGTGGAATGAAGCTCTAACACCATGCATGCAATGAGGGTAAATTCCATTTCGAACTGAGATTCTTCAATGGGAAATTAGTCACATAATGTCCCATCTTGTGACAATTAAAGCATCTTACTTTAGACATGTCACTCTTTTTCCTTCCATGAGAAGAATTTGATTTGAAATGGGAGGCATTCCCCTTCCCTTTCCTTGCCTTACTTGCTAAGGCTAGATTTTCTTCATCGTCATTCTTGGATGAAGAACCATCTTGTGTGCTCCTCCTGATCTCCTCCTGCATAATATCCAACCACAGTCATTCCCAATCCGACAGTTTCTCCCTTCCATTCACAAAGTCCTAGTAGATATTCCAACTCTTTGGAAGCCCAAGGAGAGCAAGGCTCACCATATCATCATCGGCAGTAGTTATTCCCACAATGCCAAGCTCATATTTGCAGGTGGTGAGCTTGTTCAAATATGTGGAAATATATTGCCCTTCTCCATCTTGATTCTTCAAAGCTTATCCTTGAGCGCCAATTTCCTCTGGTCACTACTATTCTCGTAGAGGTCCTTCAATGTCTTCCACATTCAAAATGGAGTACCCTTCCCATGGACACTCGAGACAACATGGTCTAGAACTCCCTCAAGGATGATTTGTCTCACCTTCACCACACACTTCTTCCACTTAGCCAACTCTTGTGCATTAGTTGAAGTTCGCTTTGGGATTTCTTGATCAATGAATTCCTTTAAGCCATTATCTTCTAATGCAACCTCCATTCTGTCTTTCCATGCTATGTAATTTGAGCTACCTTCCAAGGCATACTTGAGTCTTAAGCCATAAAATGCCATTGGCCAAAAATGAAGTAGATATGAATTCAATTTGCACCTGCAACCCTAAACTTCAAACTTCAAATTCTCTTCTCAGTATACTATTCACAGTTTTGATAGCATGTAGAAAATCTGTGATAGGTTAACTCGATAATGCAATATAATTCAAAGCAGAATACTATAACCTACTTCTACTATCAATTTATGGAAACTTAAAGATCGAGCTGAACAATATAACCAAAAGAAGAAGAATCAATGGGACAATACACATGAAAATACTTTGGGAAAAGCCTCAGCTAAAAGCCCCACACTACTGTATTATCATACATGGTGGAAATGCATAGGAATTATACAAAGCCTTAGCTCTCAGCATAATCCTCACATATGCTCACAGGCAATCTTGGCTTCTCTCTAGCCTTCTTCTCTGCCCTCCAAGGTCCTATTTCCTTGCGTTGTTCCTTGTGGATGATTAGCCTATTACCAAGTGGAAAACCAAGCCTTCAAAACTGCATAATCTTTAAGGATGAATCCTTGACTGCATGCATGAGTTTTTTCGATGAGAAAACACATGCAACTGATAGTACACTGTCCTAGAACATTTATCTCAATTGGGTCTTGCTCATAATAGACATACATGAGTTTCTGATGAGGGAATCTTCAGTTAACTAGAGTAGCACTAGTTGAGTGCATTAATCTATCAACTAACTGTTAATTCACTATTAGTTCCTCAACAGTTTGGAACTAATTTAACTCGACTTAACTCAATAAACTGAGTTAACTAATTACAACTCAAATATAGCTCAATCCTATCTCCTTAATTTAATGGATAATTATTGCATGACTTGAGAAAGACTTCTAACTTGAATTTATCCAACTAATTAATTTAAATAAATAAATTAATTATTTCCAAGTAGTTGTTAAGACTAAAATCGATTTTAATTCAAGGACAAATTAAATTGGAATATTCTTGTTGCCATATTTCAACACTACTCTACTCATGAGAATAAATAATTAAATGATTGTGAAATCACCAAGAATACAAGAAAAAGAATTCAATCAACACATTACACTATGATTTCCTGGGAAAGCGAGAGCTAAAAACCCCTACTACCTATATATTGTGTTAGTAAAAAAATATGAGAATATTACAATTCTTTTCTCAGTCCTAAGAAATCTCTACCCTATTTCTATTTGTCTCACAGCCTCCTAGACAAGCCCATGCCAATACTTAAACAAATTTATGCTTTCCCAAGTCCCTAATTCCTTGCAATGTTTCCTTGGGAATTGACCCCCTATTAATTAGGGAAATTCCTCAATTGGAATAGTGCAATACTCATAGGCCTTTCTCTAACTACATGCACCACTTATACAATTCAGATGATTATACAACTGATAGTACATGGTACTTGAAATCCAATCTCAACTGGGTAACTCTGAGGTCTGACATACATGAGTTATTTATGGCTAAATTATCAGTTAACTAGTTAAACACATGAAGCAAGACCCCACTGTCTGGCTTCCTAATAGTTCCTCCATCAGTGGGAACTATTTAACTAAATTTAACTCGGTTAAATCAAATTAATTAATTACAACTCAAAATAAACTCAACCAGGGATCCTATAAAGTAGGAGACACTATACACGAATCAAGTTAGACCCTCAACTTGAATTAACTAATCCAAATAAGTCAAATTAACTTATTTAACTCGTACAAGTTGTCTTTTGATATGGAAGTACAATTTTATTCCTAATTTAATTCAAGGACAAAATTAAATTAGGATTTTCTTGTTTCATTTTCAACACTCCCTCTCAACAAGAAGAGGATTATCATATATCCCAATCATGCCTCTATGAAACTCAAATTTTCCTCTTGATAGTGCCTTAGTCAAGATGTCTACATCTTGTTCATCTGTAGGAATGTACTCTTGCAACATGGTTCTCTTCTACACACAATCTCGTATATGGTGATACGATATGTCAATATGCTTGGACCCATCATGAAAAGCTAGATTCTCATAGAGTTTGATACAACTCTGATTGTCACAGTATATTACTGTAGGATCCATCTACTAACTAAATAGACCAACAAGGATTTTCTTCATCGAGATAGCCTCACAAGATGCTTGAATAGCAACCACATACTCTGCTTCTTCCGAACTGTGTGCAATCGATCTATGCTTCCTGTTGTACCACGAAACTTTTGTTGATCGAATACTAAAGATTCCACCTGATGTGCTCTTCCCGTCAGATGGACTCCCTACCCATTATGCATTTGTGAAGCCTTTCAGCTTCACTCCCTCTGTCTGTTTGTACCAAAGATAAAAATGGGTGGTTCCTCTAAGGTATCTCAACACATGTTTAGCTTCCTTCCAATAAAGTTTGGTTGGATTAACCATTGCTTGACTAAGCTGGTTAACTACAAAACATATGTCCAGTCGTGTTTTCACCAAATATATAAGTGAACCTACAAGTTTCTTGTAAATAGTAGCATCCACTACTTCATCTGTAGTAACATCTTCTTTCCTCCAATTTCTTGCTATAGGAGTCTCCCCGGGTTTCCTGCTCTCCATGTGGAACTTCTTTAGTATCATGTTGGCATACTTGCTTTGAGAGACAAAAAATACATCAACTCCTTGCCATACTTCCATACCAAGGAAACAACGCATGAGCCCTAGGTCATTCATCTCAAATTCTCTTACAATATCCTCTTTGCAATATTTTAACAACTTCTCATTACCTGTTAGAATTAAATAATCGACATATATTACTATAATCAACAATTTACCTTCAACCACAATATGGTAAAGATTCGCATCTGCTTCACTTTTGGTGAGGCCTAACCTAGTGAAATAGTTGTTAATCCTCATGTACCAAGCACGAGGTTCTTGTTTCAATCCATACAATGCTTGCTTGAGACTACACACATGCGACTCTCTGTTGAAGGTTTCAAATCCTTCTGACTACTCAATGTACACCTCTCCCTCAATCACTTTGTTGAGGAATGTTGTCTTCACATCCATTTGATGTATCCTCCATTCCATCTATACTAAAAGTGCTAGAATAGATCTAATTGAAGAGTACCTTGATACTAGATAAAAGTTCTCCTCGTAAGCAATTCCCTCCACCTAAGAGAACCTTCTAGCCACAAATATTGACTTGTGTTTCTCCAAACTCCCATTTGCTGCTTGCTTTACCTTATAAAGCCGTTTGGAACTCACTGCGGACTTATATGTTGGTCTTGGGACCACCTCCCAAACACTATTTTTGATAATGGAGTCATACTCCTCTACCAAGGCATCAATCCATACTGGTTTTTGCACTGTTTCCTTGAATGAGAATGGCTCAATCTCTACACTCTCACTCATCCTAGCCATGTAGCTAGTGTATTGATCTACTGACCTCCTCTGCATGCACTGTGATGCGGGTGTTCCCACATTCTCATTCTCTCTAGCATCATGTATCAATCTATTAGCCTCTCTAGTGTGCTTCCTTCCATCTATGTAAATCTATGTATGAGTGGGTGCTTCCACTCTCTACTCTACATGTGGCTATTCCACATCATCATGGGGTTCTTCCTTTGGAGCTAAAAGCTCCTCGTCATGCAATTAAAGATCCCTCTCAAGGGAACATCTCATGGCCTTCTCTTCATCAAACTTCACATCTCTACGAACCATTGTCATTGTGTGAGATGGTAGGTACACCCAATAGTTGTGAGGTGTATCAGTTTATCCCAAAAATATGCCCAACTCAGTTGTTGGCTCTAGCTTTTTCCTTGCATCCTTGGTAACATGACAATAAGCTGATGAACTAAAGATCTTGAAGTGTGTCAAATCTAGTTTCTTACCTAAAAAAGTTTCTTTTGGTGTACTCATCCCAGGAATCCGATGAGGAATTATGTTTCGCACATATACAACTTTGTTGCATGCTTCAACCCACAAGTGCAACGGTAGGCCCTTCTCATGTAACATTTCTCATGAAGCTCCCACAATAGCTTTATTCTTCCTTTCAACAACCCCATTCTGTTGTGAGTTATGGGGTGCTATTAACTCCCATAAAATGCCTTTTGATACAAATAAGTTATGGAATTCATTCGACATATATTCTCCACCATTATCTCTCCTAAGAGGCTTCACTTTCCTACTAGTGTCTTTCTCAACAAGTTCTTTAAATTCACAAAATTTAGAGAATGTGTGATTTTTCTTCTACATGAATAAAATCCATCACTTATGAGAGAAATCATCTAAAAATATTACATAATACATGTGCTTAGCCGTGGATGTTGCTGAGAATGGTCCACACACATCTGAGTGAACTCTTTCAAGGATCTCTTGCGCTCGATTGTCTTTATCATGAAAGGTGGATTTGGTGTAACTCCCTAATGTACACCCTTTTCATGTATCTTTCTGCTCTAGTGTACCCTTTGGAAGTCCTGTAGAAATATGTTGCATGATCTTCAATGCTCTGTGGTGCAAGTGACTCAATCTTCTATGGCACAACTCACCAATGTCTCAGCTTTGCACCTTCTCTACTTTTGAGCTCAAGGAAACACAATCTTATACATCCAATTGGTAGAGGTTCTTCACCTGAACCCCGATCTGCTTTACTTGTCCTGAGGCTATGTGACAAAGGAATTCCTTTCCTTTTCTAAATATCACATCATAGACAAGGTCCTCCAGCATAGCAAAAACCAAATTCTTCTTCAAACCCGTAACATACATGACATATTTTAATGTGATAGGAGAACTAGACACCCCCTTAAAAGTAATAGTACTAATGTTAGTTGCACTATATCTTCCATCATCTCCCATTTTGATTTTCATCTAGAGGTCCTTCTGTTGTGCATGGAATCCCCCCAAGGCATGTTTTGGGGCTCAAAACCCAATCTTTGACCCAATTTTGTTGTAAAACTCCATGAATTACAAGCGTGGGGCACAAAAGTATAATAGAGTCACAGGGTTGTCCGCCCTAGTTTTGTAATGTAATGTCGGCCGGATAGACCTACCCATGGTCCACAAACCATGGGATTGTATAAATAGAGCGAGGCTCTCAGTAGATAAGGAGAGACAATGGTAGAGAATAATAATGAGTCTAAGTGATTGAGTCGTAAGTGTAAAGTGTGTCTTTGGGTCGTAGAGTATGGTGGGCTCCAATATTGCACCAATGATGCTGCAACTCCTGGGACTCCCTTCTTTACTTTTATCAACCTGGTAGTTCGTAACAAACTTGGAGAATGCTGTATGCACAAGTACTAGCTCTTACTGTAGGTTGTCACTTGATCAGCTGGCACAAGTTTGCTAGGAGCTCAAGCCAACTTCTATGAGTTATCAGAAGAAGCTTTTAATTGTGATGGAAGAAATCTAACTGAAAAGAGGCTATTCTACTTGTAGAAAGAGGATGAAAGCTGAAAGGAAATGCAAACCCTAACAAACCCTAGTTTTACCCACTAACCCTACTTTTGCAAGAAAAAGAGATGAAACTACTGAAATGGATGCCATGGACTACTTTCAAGGTAAAATACATGTACTTAAGCTATTTCTAAAGGAAAATGTGGAAGAACCATCTTTTTGTACTTTTGAGCAATTTTATGCAGAATTATTATGGTTGTGTTTTAACTATTTTATTGTGCAGATGTTTGGTGGCGAAAGGAGATGGAGTTGTTTGTTGCAAATGATGAGGAAGCTATGGAGAGTACCTAAGGAGTCCCTAGAACCCTCCTAGAGAATTCCATTGTGATCAGATTTCGAAAAATCGCTCGCATGAACTTCTAGAGGAAGTCTGCAAGGGATCTACAGGAGTAGGCCGAAAGTGATTTTTGAAGGTTTGGAGGGGGAAAATGGTGGGAAAAGGAAAATGAAGGTTAGATGAGGGTGTTAGAGGGTCTAGGACTCTATTAGTGAAGATCACACATGAAGGAGATGGCTGGATTGGTTCAAAGGATAAGAAAGAGATTTTGGACAAAAACGTAAAAATTAGGTCTGTTTGGGAAAGTGTGGCGAATGAGTGGAGAAAACCTTGGGAAATGGACTGGAGAAGGTTGGGGGATGAAAGGATGATAAGCTGGGATGGTATTTGAGTGAGCTACACACCTGCTTCTATAAACTGATTCAAGGAGAATTAAAAACAAAGTTTTACCTATTTTAACCTAATTCTACCCTAAAAAACAAAAAGTGTTGAAAATAATTTTATGGATAGGAAATGATGCAAGAAAGCTATGAAAAATGAATAAGGAAAAATCCAAGCATATAAATACAACTGATATCAACTTCTCCAACTCGAATTCACACACTAGCAATTTCATTGGAAAGCAAAAATAGTGTTTTGGAGGCAGCAAGGGTGCTTTGGTCTCAATTCATGGTCCCAAGGAGGGAAAAAGGAGCTCAAAGCCTACCTGGTAGCCTTTTTGTGGATCTTTTCTATTATTGCAGCAAACTAACTAATCAACCTGAAGCAAGAACAACTATTCTAATCATAAAAAACAACCTAAGTAATAAAGAAAGATTTAATCTAAATAACATAAATTATTTCATGAATGCAACAAAAACACATATAAATACAAAAAGGAGGTATTGGGAACTTGGGTTGGGCCCAACCCCAAGAGCTACAGCCCCCTTAGAAAGATCAGTTCTGGTTCAAGGCTGAATTCATCTTCATTGATCAAAAAATACTAGTCATATCACAAAACTGTTTACAGAAAGAGCTCGAAAATGAGCTAAATGTAGAGCTGCACTTAAGATTAATCTTCTACTCTGGGGAAATCTTGCCAAAGCCTCCCTCATTCTGGTTGGGGAGTGATACCCTAATCTTTAATTTGTAGGATAGTGTATTCCATCTCCTCATACAAGCATGAATGCAATCATCACCAAATAATCTTTCCATATCCTCAAAATGGGTGATGGCTTGCGCTTGCCTTTCGACATAATCCGAGAGAACTTGAGGGTTGTTGGCAAGGTGTTGATGAGCATATATTAGAGATGAGGGGTCTTTTGGTTCTGCCCTGATTAGCAGGGGCTCATTAAGCTCTTTGGCCATGATTTGTTGAACTTCCACTGCCCTTTTTTCCTCATGGCTCATCTAGGAAGCCGTAACCATGAGCTGTACATCTCCTAATGTAGCATTAGGGTCCCAAAAGTTCATATCAGGGAGTGTCATATTATGTAAGTAAAACTCTGCTAATTTGGCCTTGTCCTTAGCCAAACTAGTGGCACACAGATGCATAAACTGACCATAATGTTGGAAAGGGATTGTGCCCCTTTGGGCCAATGTTTTGATTTGAAACGAGAACACTTGGTATTTAAGATACAATGCATAAGATATGGCCGGTTGTCTACATTGCAAGGCTTCCATTGCCCAGCTAGCCATGAAGGCCATCTGGGCTTATGTCTCCTGCAACTGCTGTTTCAGCATCAGTATTTCAGCTGCTACCTGAGACTCCCTCTCTTGCTGCTATTTTATCATTATTTCCACATTAGGGTGTGTCTCTTCCCTTGGCTACTATTCCTGTGCTACTTCCTATCCTGCTAGAGGACCTTCCTGTAGGTGCTTCTCTTCAGAAAATTGTGTTATGCCTGCCATTTGAGTTTTCTGTTGCTGTAACTGCTTTTTCAGCAGTGCATTTTCCTCCTAGAGCTGGGCTTTTTTAATGCTTTCAATGTGTCTCACCATTGCCAACTCCCTGCTTAATTCTTTTAGTTGTTCTTCCATGTGGCCTATATCTACAACTCCTTTGGATTTAGCAATTTTCATCCAAGTGTGTGTTCTAATTCTTTCTTGCTCTAGTTAAAAGAAAATTGGTATAGAGAATTTCTATGGGATGATCTTCCCACCATCTAGCAAGTTGTAATATAAGCCCAAATTAGGCCGAGGGCTTGGTTCAGGTATCTCCTCGGTCTTGTCTTCCTCATGTGACTATTTCGCTGCCTCCTCTTCCAATTTTTCAGTATCCTTTAGCTTGGATAGCATTTCCTGTAGAGACATCCTAGCTTCCTATAGAACTGTGTTGGTGTCCATCAGTCTAATTCTTTCCTTCTAGGTGGAAGTTTTGGGACTTCCTTTCTCATAAGTGATAGATATTTTGGAGTGGGATTACTCCTTTTTCTCAGTAGAGGCATCTTCAATTATGATAGGTTCTTTTGATGGTGGCTGGGGCTTGCCCACCTTTATCCAGGTGCTCCTTCTGGCTTTAAAGTACATGGATGCCGCTCATTCTTTTTTTCCTTTTTGTTTTGTTGGAGTGCTTAAGGTAGCCAGCACAGCTGCTACTTCTTTTGCCAATGTCTCAGGGGATGTTTCTTCCTGCTGCTGCTCCCCTTCATCTTCTATTTTCTTTTCTGTGCCTACTGTTTCTGCTTGTGTTTGTGCTGTTTCTAGCAATGGCTTCTCTTTTTCTTTCCGAGTCCCTATCTTGCTTCTGGAAGTCCTCTTTTGGATTTTCTTAGGCTTTTTCTTCTCACTTTCTATTCTTTTCATTTTCTCTGCCTTTGGAGTGGTCTTCTTTTTTGTTGTGGGTTTTTCAAGTTCCTCTTTTGCTTCCTATTCCTCCTCTGTTTCATGCTCTTCCTTTGTTTGAATATGTGGTTTCTCCTCATGCACTTCTTCCTCAATTTCCTCTTCCTCTTCCTTACTACCAAATGGGCTAATATCCTCAAACAAAGTTTTGATATCATCATCTTTGGACATACTTTGAAAATGTCCCAAGCTATGGGAATGGTATAGGTATGTAAGGCATCTTCTACCAACAGTTTGATGAGCCCATGGTGGGCCAACTGGTTTGGGACTCCTGCATTTAGCTTGGTACTACATTCTATTAGAGACTAGAGGAGGAAGTATGGGAGACTTAGCTTTTTAGCTAGAGGAAGGTCCATCCCATACCTCAATTCATGTAGTAACCTGAAGTGATAATCATAAACAATGTTGAACCTTCCTTCACAAGTGATATATTTCATTATTTGGTAACCGACTTCATTCCATGGAGGAGGTAAGCTTTTCCTTCTAACCCCGTTTTTATCCTCTACAAGATCGTCCCTAGGTTGAAAAAATGTCTTCTTGGTCACCTGTCCCAATGCATTTTCCTTCTTGCTCCAAGGGAGCCCAGGTGGAAGGCCTGTAATTCAACTGATGAAATTAGGGGTGAGTTCTAGGGACAGACCCCTAAAGTTGACTGTGGCATGTGTTTTTGAATGGGGTTGTAAGGTCATCAGAAATTATTAAGTTACCTCATCATCATATCCATGTATTATTTCAAAGAAAATCATCCAATTAGCCCTGGTGAAGAGGGCCACCACCTAAGGATGCTCATGTAGTTGGTTGGAGTTCAAAGGCTCCTTCCTCATAAGCCCTCCTGGCATGGTGCTGAATAGTTTTTGACGTGATTAAGTGAGGAGAAAAACGACAATTTCAAAGAAAATTAGAGACAGAGGGACAGCTGGGTTTTTTTTTTTTGAACTGTAGGAGGAATTTCAGTGTGCTCCTTCCCACAACACCCAATTTCTATATTTCCTTTGTTTCAAACTGCTCTTACCCCAAATTCGATTTTTTTCTTGTGGAGAGAATATATTTTCTTTTGACAGAACAAAAGATAAATAACACAAGTTTGTTCCCAGAGAATAGACAGTTATGCAATTTCGATTTTTTCCACACAGGTTGGTTTCCACGATTTCAAGTGTTTTCTTTATAGTAGAATACGAAAAAGAGGAAGACAGACTTCGAATGCAGAGGAAAAAAATAGAGAACTATGTAGAACTCAGGGAAAATGTGCAAACAAACTTTCAAACTTTGTTCTCCTTTTTTCCAATCCAATTCTGTGTTTTTAATCTACCACCTTATACAAATAAGTCCTATGCAGGTAGGTTTCCCCGGCCTACCTCATTTTAAGCTTGAATTCTCGTAAAAATCCTGGGTTTTCCTTCCGCTGGTTGTTCTCTGCCTTTCCTGTAGACGTTTTCCTGTAGAAATTATCTAGCTTCCAGTAGAATGTAGCAAGGCTCCTATAGAGCCCAATAGGTAAGAGGGTTTCAAAAAACTGACAGAAAACTGGTGGAGGACAACTGGTTTGCTGCTTTGAAGGTGGTAGATGAACGCTGCAGTAGAGATCTTTGTAACATGCAAATGAACCAAAAGGGTGGTGGAGGCTTGGAGTGCATTGTACTTAACTGTTGGCATAACCTGCAGTGAGGAGATGAGGTGGCCAGATGGGTACGTTATCCCCATCCGGACCATTGGTCTGATGGCAGTGTCATTATGGTTCCTCACGCCGCCTAACTTCCATCACCTCCCTTACTCCTGTTATTCGCCGCCACCACTACCAGTTTCAAATGCTTGCTTCCCGAGTTGACTTGCTGCACGTGTTGGCTGCGTATCTAATCAGTAATTTGATTTGGATGTGGCTCAACTGAATTCTATGAAAGGGTGTGAACTGAATGAGGGTGGCCAGTTAGTTGGCCACCGATTCCACGTAATTGACCATTTCATAGTTCATGCACGTTAAAAATATTATTCATGCAATCGAGGAATAGGTTTATGCACTTACCTGCTCAGTCGCTGGTGTGTTATGCATGTTTTAGATTTTTGCACTTCCTTTCCCCATTGTTGTTGCTACTTGCACTCTGCATGCTCGGCCTTGGTTTTTTCGATGATCTTCCGTTCAACTTTTCTCTTCATACGTCCTTCTGCACTGACCCTGTCTCTGCAGTATGTTTTTCAAAGGGTCAACTACTACAGGAATTCTGTAGGATTTCCTGTAGCTGCTTCTCCACTCGAAATTCAAGCTAATACGTGAGCAGGGATAAAACTATTGAAGAAGGCCTCGACTGAGAAGAAATCACCATTGGAGGATATCAGGTAGGGATGAGTGAAACTGCTGCTACCTTGATTTGTCATTTTTTTTTGTTGTGTTTGCATGATGACAGAAATAGGATATCTGCATGTTTTTGTGTAGGGACAAAAACGAGTGGACAGGTTGGTATACAGGGATGGAATGGTGAAATGGGAAGATGGATGGTGGTAAAGAGGTTCATAGTGCTGTCAGACGAATTTCCAACCCTCGTGTTCTGTTTTAAAAAGGATTTTAGCCTTCTCGGAATTTCTACAGGATCCTTCTGTAGAAAACACAATGTTTCTTGTAGGATGCGGAATTTCAGAACAAATGAGGCTAAAAACTTGGAAAAGGATAGCAGTGATAGTGTGATGGACTGTAAAGGGTGCATACAACCTATCATGTCTTTTCCTCTTGTGCAACCCTCTTGCAATGACCTTTCTGCAACCTACAATTTATTCAAAAGAAGCTAGGTTTTTTCTTTTTTCCTTTTTTCCTTTTTCTTGTTTCCCTCTTTTTTTGTTTTGAGACGGCTGGGGTGCCTCCAGGAGGTTTTCACCCCCATTTCCTGCCCTAGGCACCTCCAAGAGGTTTTCACCCAGGGATCTTTTATTCCATTTTCTGTTTTTTCTATTTTTTTTTTCCTTATGATGTGGGTGGAGTTGAGATAGGGACCTGCTCCACTACCAACACTGATTTACCCAGAGTTTCAATGAACTCCTACTTAGAAAGGGGATTCTTGTAGATTTTCAATCAATGCCCATGGACAAGCATGGGGATGGCTTCTTCATCAATGGTTCGGATAAGGACTGACCCATTTTCATTGCATTTTTCCACTGTATATGGTCCTAGCCATCTGGTTCTAAGCTTGCCCTTGAAATCTTTGTACCTTGATTGATACATTAGTGCCAAATCTCCCAGCTAAAATTGTTTCCCTCTGAGGTGTCATTCATGCCATAATTTTCTTTGAAGCTGGACTACCTCTGAGTGGAGAAGGGCCTGCATTCTCTATTAATCTAATCCATTTAGCCGAAGCAATCTTTCTTTTTGTGCATGGTTGAGGTCTAGGTCTAGCTGAGCTGCTAGCCTTAATGTGTTATATTCAAATTCTATGGACAACAAAGCCTTCTTCCCATAGACTAGCTCATAGGGTGTGAAACCTATGGTAGTCTTCCAAGTAATGTTATAGGCCCAGGGGGCCTCAACCAATCAGTCTGCCCAATCTTTTTTGATGCTGTCCACCACCTTAGTCAAAATCTCCTCCAAAGCTCTGTTAGTGACTTCTACCTGTACATTTGCTTGGGGGTGATAAGGGGTGGAAGTTCTATTCTTAATATTGTGGTGTGTGAGCAAGTCTTCAACTAAATTGGAGGTAAACTGACTCCCTTGATCTGTAACTAAATCTCTTGGGTAGCCAAACTTGTAGAAGATATTCTCCCTTAAAAACTCAACTACCTTTTCCTTTGTTGCTGCTTTGATTGCCTTTGTTTCTGCCCACTTGGTCAGGTAGTCCATGCACACAATGATGTAAGACTTCTGTTTTGAAGGAGGGTTGATAGGACCCACAAAGTCCATGCCCCCTTCTCAAATGGCTTGAAAGTCACTTGAGGTTGCAGGGGCATCTCATCCCTTGGATTCGGTTTCCCTATCCTTTGACATTGGTCACATTGGCTGATGTATCTCCTGACATCTTGATGGAGACTAGGCCAATAGTAACCTGCCTGCAAAATCTTGAAAGCAGTCCTCTTTGCTGCAAAGTGGCCGCCAAAAGGTCCATCATGACAGGTTAAGAGGATGTCAAAGACTTCCTCCTCCCTGACACATCGCATCAAAATCTAATCTAGGCCAAGTTTGAATAGGTTGCCCCCAATCCAAGTGAATGGGGCACTTTTCCTCATGATCTTGCTCTTCTCTTTTGAGGACAGGTGTGGCGGAAAATGTGCTGAAACGAAGTAATTTTCTATATCAGAAAACCATGGAGAGAGTACTGAAATAGCAAATAAGTGTTCATCTATCATTTGATCATCCACCATTCCTTCTTCACTTGTAGGCAGATCTAGTCTAGATAGAAAATTAGCAACAATATTTTCCTTACCAGGCTTATCAACAATAGTCAAATCAAATTGCTGCAACATAAGTAACCACCTAATGATACGAGTGTTTACATCTGGTTTATTCATCAAATACCTAATTGTAGCATGGTCAGTGTGTACGAATGTTTGATAACCAATGATGTAGTGTCTAATGTAGTGTTTGATAACGAATGTTTTCAGTTACTATGTAGTTTAATTCTGTCTTGGACAGGTTTTTATTGACAAAGTATATGGCATATGGTAGCTTCTCTTCAACTTGTCCTAGGGCTGCTCCTATAACTTTGTTCAAGGCATCTGTGTGAATGTGGAAAGGTAGGGCCCAGTTTGGACCTCTCAAGATTGGGGCAGTTACCAGCTTACCTTTCAAGGCATCTAGAGCCTCTTGACACTTGTCGGTCCATATAAACTCAACATCTTTCCCCAAAAGACCAAACAATCGGGAGGTTATCTTGCTAAAATCCTTGATGAATTTTCTATAATACCCTGCTAAGCCTAGAAAACTCTGAACATCTCTTACCTTTTGAGGAGGTGGGACCCTTTGGATAATAGCAACCTTGTTGGGATCCACCTGTAATCCTTGCTGAGAAATTGTATGACCTAGCACGGTTCCTTTAGTCATCAGGAATTCACATTTTTTAGGACCGAGGAACAGGTTCATTTCAATACACTTGGCTAAAACTTTTCCTAGGTTAGTCAATGCTTCTTGGAAGTTGGAACCATAAGGGATAAAGTCATCCATATAGATGTCCACTGAATCATGAACCAACTCAGCAAATATGCTCAATACTGCTCTCTAGAAAGTGGCAAGAGCGTTGCACAACCCAGAGAGAAGGACCTGGTAGGCAAAGGTACCCCATGGACAAGTGAAAGTTGTCTTATCTTGGTCTTCCGGGCTGATTTGGATCTGGTTGAACCTGCTAAACCCATCTAAGAAAGAGAAAAAATTCTTCCCTGCCAAGCCATCTAACACTTGATCTATGAAAGGCAAAGGGAAATGGTCCTTCTTAGTGGCCTTGTTCAGTTCCTGATAATCTACATAGATTCTCCACTTCCTGTTTTTCTTTGGCACTAGCACCAAAGGAGAAACCCATTCGCTGTCAGAGATGGGTAGATGAATCCTGCATCCAACAACTTTTGCAGTTCTTCTTTGACAATGTCCTTGAGGGCTAGGTCCATCCTCCTTTGAGGCTGCTTAACTGGCTTACAATCTTCCTTAATGTAAATGTGATGAGCATATATAGAAGGGTGGACTCCTTTCATCTCCTTATAACTCCAAGCAAAAGCATCCAAGTGATTCTTCAATAAGCTACAAAGCTCTTTCTCCTGAGAGGTGGATAGGGCTAAGTTGATCCTCAAGGTTCTTTCTGGGCCAAATTCCACATTCTTAACTCAGGGAAAGGTTGGATCAGCCACACAGAGATCAACTGAAGCATTGGATTGGGATTCTTCCACCAAATCTTCTAATGGCAATTCACTGAGGCGTGGATTCTAGATCAAGTTTTCAATAAGATCATCCTCGGTTTGTGGACCCCCCATGGTAGCTTCTACTATACATAATGGTGTGGAGTAGACTTCATCCTCATCTTCCTCCTCCAACCAGAGGAGTAAATCATGTTCCAGTAGAGGTTGGGCAGGAGGATAGAGGAGTAGCTGCTTGGACATATGCCCATTCTTGATTGTCATGTTCCCAGCTTGGCAGCTGATGTAGGCATCTGTAGTAGCCAACCAAGGTCTTCCCAGGATGAGAGGATACCCAGTGAGGTTTTCCTTTGGTTGGAGATCCAAGAAATTAGTGGGGTACTCCCAAGAATCAATAGAGACGATGACATCTTCCACAATCCCCTTGGAGTCACGGTGGAGTGGTCTGCTAACTGCAGTACTGTCAAGGTCTTTCTTAGGGAGCCTTGAAGGTTGACCTTGAGCATATTGTCCCTAGTAATCACATTAATGGCAGCCCCTAGATCAATCAAGGTATGGGGGATTATAGTGCCATTGATGTGGACATCAACTAGTTGACTCCCAGGGTCTAGATATTTCAGACAAATTACGTGCCCCAACATTAGATTGGACAGTTGTCCTATGACATTGATAGTTGGGGCATCTCTCCTTCACCTGCCTGGGTGTTTAAAGCACTTATCCTTGATCATCTTATTATATATGGGCACATCCTTTATGGCTTGGAGAAGGGGTATTTTTACACATAACTATTTCAGTTCAACTAGAAGTTCAGCTTCTTCTGGGATCGGTTGTGTGGTCCCAGTCAGTCTCTCAGGAAAGGGTGGAATGGCTTAATTCACTTTCTTGTTTCTCTTCTTCATCCTCCTTAGGGGGAGGTTGGCTGTTTGGGAGGCCCTTCCCAGATCGTAGGTTGATCTCCTGAATCTCCACCACATAGGTAGGGAATGTTGTTTCTCCAGTATATACCTAGTGGACCTATCCGTTATTGGGGTTTGGGTTCAGTTGAGCAGGTATTTGGGGTTGTCTTGGAGGAGTAGGAGGTAATGGTTGTGGTTGAGTAGGTGGTGGAGGCAAAAGAGCGGGAGGAGAGTTGTATTGGGGCCTCCGCCCTTGATGAGGTGCATTCCACTGAGGTTGTGGCTGAACGTGAGAATGAAATGAATGAGCAGCAGGTTGAGTATGGTATTGAGATGGATACAACCAAGCAGGGGGTGTGGACCAGGAAGGATGAGCAGGGGGACCCAAAGAAGGTATGTGAGTGGATTGATTGGGGTTGTAATAAGTCTGGGATGTCTCTTGCATTCCCTGCTAGTAAGGTCTGGGTCCATGTGGCCTCCTTTGGTTCATGAAGTAGAGTGGTTCAATGGCTCCTTCAACCCCTTGGTACATAGCTTTAAATCTGGGTAAGGATGGGCACTGATTGGTAGGATGGTCTGCTTCACAGAAAAAACACACTTCTACAGAGTGCAATGGACATTCATTCCTGGGATGATTTCTGGTGCATCTGGGACAAAAGATGGCCAAAGCGCTCTCAGATTCCTCTTGCTTCTTTTTTATTTGCAAGGTATCCATTTGCATGGCAATGGTTTGTCTCATCTCACTTTTTAAATCTTCTATCTGATTTGCAAACTCATTTTTGGATAAGGGGGCACTGGCTAAAAGTTGACTTCCCCTACCTCTTTTTCTAGTTGCCCTAGAATGGTTTCTAAACATAGTCTTTATGTCATCATAAGGTAGTTGGTAGATGTCTCCCCTAGCCAGCAAATGGACGGTATCTAGAAGGTCTTCAGGGACTCCTCAGAGCAGAACCAACTTTAGAGATTTGGGGTCAAGTGTGCACCTGGCCCTTTTATAATTGAGTTGAAACCTCTCTTCATACTCTTCTAAAGGTTCATCACTTCCCATGGTCATCCGAAAGATTTCTTCCTTTGTTTCCTTTGATTTACAGTAATCCCAGTATTTGTTGTTAAAGGTTTGCTGGATCTGAGCCCAAGTTGTGATATTGTTTCCAGGTAACCCCATGAACCAGCGGAGTGTTGCATCCTTGAGGGTAGATGGAAAGAGTTTCAACTTTTTCTCGTCTTCTACATAGTCATAGGTTCGACAAAGAACAACAAACTCAAACAAAAAGGTATCAGGGTCTTCAGTAGTTAATCCATGGAAGTGAGGTAAGGCTGAGGAACTTATGCTTTTCATCTTTGTGTCCCCATTGGTCTCTCGGATGGGAAAGGTTCCTTCTATTCCCTCCCCATTTTCTATACCATTTCTGTTTTCAGCCATGGTCTCAGGAGGAATGTTTTCTTGCTCTTCTTCTATTATACGATCTTCGTATATTTCTAGAGGTTCACCTATAGGTTCTTCTGGATCACTACCACAAAAGAAGAGAGAAGGGTGACTTAGTGATGTGTTGGGGGTCTTGGGTAGGAATTTTCCTGAATTTTATATGTTCTTACAAGGCATGAAAGAGAATCTCTTTTTTGGATTTTTGTGTTTCTTTTTCTACTTGTACCTGCAAAAACTTGAAATGGATTGAACAACAAATTGCAGCTAACTAAAATAAACCTTGCTGAAATGAAAATTGTAGAATTGAAATGAAAGCAAGAAATTACTAATCTATGTTGCTAAAATGAAATTTTCTAGAATTGAAATGAAAGCAGGAAATGACTAATTTACACTTGCTGAAATGAAATTGAAATGCTAATCTACGCTTGCAGAATTGAAATTGCAGAATTGAAATGAAAGAACGAAATGCTAATCTACGCTTGCAGAATTGAAATGAAAGTAGGAAATGTCTAATCTACTTTTGCAGAAATGAAATTGTAGAATGGAAATGAAAGAACTACTCTACTCTTGCTGAAATAAACTACTTAGCAAAATGTTGCAGTAGAAAATAGAAGAAAAGCAGTAATAAAAAATACTCTGACGCTTCCCCAGCAACGGCACCAAAAAGATGGTGGACTCCAGTATTGCAGTGATGATGCTGCAACTCCTGGGACTCCCTTCTTTACTTTTATCAACCCGGTAGCTCATAACAAACTTGGAAGTGATGGTGTTGTATGCACAAGTACTAGCTCTTACTGTAGGCTGTCACTTGATCAGCTGGCACAAGTTCACTAGGAGCTCAAGCCAACTTCTATGAGTTCTCAGAAGAAGCTTTTAATTGTGATGGAAGAAAGCTAACTCAAAAGAGGTTATTCTACTTGTAGAAAGAGGATGAAAGATGAAAGGAAATGCAAACCCTAGCAAACCCTAGTTTTACCCACTAACCCTACTTTTGCAAGAAAAAGAGATGAAAATACTGAAATGGATGCCATGGATTACCATCAAGGTAAAATGCATGTACTTAAGCTATTTCTGAAGGAAAATGTGGAAGAACCATCTTTTTATACTTTTGAGCAATTTTCTGCAGAATTATTATGGTTGTGTTTTAACTATTTGCCTATGTAGATGTTTGGTGGCGAAAGGAGATGGAGTTGGCTATTACAGATGATGAGGAAGGTGTGGAGAGGACCTAAGGAGTCCCTAGCACCTTCCTGGAGAATTCCATTGCAATCAGATTTCGAAAAATCGCTCGCATTAACTTCTACAGGTAGTTTGCAAGGGATCTATAGGAAGTTCTACAGGAGCAGGCCGAAAGTGATTTTTGAAGGTTAGGAGTAGGAAAAATGGTGGGAAAAGGAAAATGAAGGTTGGGTGAGGGTGTTAGATGGTCTAGGACTCTGTCAGTGAAGATCACACATGAAGGAGATGGTTGGATTGGTTCAAAGGATAAGAAAGCGATTTTGCACAAAAACGTAGAAATTAGGGCTCCTTGGGAAAGTATGGCGAATGAGTGGAGAAAACCTTGAGAAATGGGCTGGAGTAGGATGGAGGATGAGAAGATGATAAGTTGGGATGGTATTTGACTGAGTTGCACACCTGCTTCTATAGACTGATTCAAGGAGAATTAAAAAACAGAGTTTTACCTATTTTAATCTAATTCTGCCCTAAAAAATAGAAAAGTGCTGAAAAAAATTTTATGGACAGGAAATGATGCAAGAAAAATATGAAAAATGAACAAGGAAAAATCCAAGCAGGTAAATAAGACTGATATCAACTTCTCCAACTAGAATTCACACACTAGCAATTGCATTGGAAAGCAAACACAGTGTTTTGGGGGAAGCAAGAGTACTTTAGTCTCAATTCATGGTCCCAAGGAGGGAGAAAGGAGCTCAAAGCCTACTTGGTAGCCTTTTTGTGGATCTTTTCTATTATTGCAGAAAACTAACTAATTAACCTGAAGCAAGAACAACTATTCTAATCATCAAAAACAACCTAAGTAATAAAGCAAGATTTAATCTAAATAACAGAAATTATTTCATGAATGCAAGAAAAACACATATAAATACAAGAAGGAGGTACTGGGCACTTGGGTCGGGCCCAACCCCAAGAGCCACAACCCCCTTAGAAAGATCAGTTCTGGTTCAAGGCTAAATGTATCTTCATTGATCAAAAAATACCAGTCATATCACAAAACTATTTACAGAAAGAGCTCGAAATTGAGCTGAATGTAGAGCTGCACTAAAGTGTGAAAATAGATTGTTCAATAGCTAACCTATTGAGGCCTAAGGCCTTCTTATTTATACATCTTGAGGACTCCCAATAGTCCTAAAATTTAGGAACTCGGCTTCCAAAACTTGCAAATAACAGCAACTTCATTAAACCTGCTCGACTGCCCTTGTGATCATCGATGTGGTGGCCTTTGAACTCCGAGTTGCTGGTGGTGAACTTGAGGAAGGGGTAATTAATATAGGAGACACCCTTCCTATAAGTCCTCAGATTGGTTTCTTTGAGTTTTGGTTGTCAATCTGCTCATAAATGCCTGGTCTTGGTCCAAAAATGTCCAAAAATCTGCAATAAACACTCATTAGACTTCGTGGCAAAATGACTATCCCCATTCACTCAATTAACATAAATATATTAAAAAAAATGCACAAAAATATGGAGAATGGTGGATTAAATGGAAACAATATGCAAAATGAGCCCATATATTTACCCATTTCTAGGGCTCATCAGAGTAGGAGAAGGCTCTACAGCTGAGTACACAAACCCCTACAGCTGAGTGTGCAGGGTGGAGTCGAGTCTGTAATTGAGGAAGAAATTAATAAAGAGAAGTTTTATCATAAAATATGTGTATCTTTTCTTGGGTTAATGCATGTTTGATATGATTGCTAATATATTGTTTATTTACTGTGTGCACCTATATGAATGGTTTATATTGTTAAGTATACTTAAAGCACTCAAGTAGGCAAAGTTAATTAATTAACGTTGGAATACCATTGAGGTCTTGGGTAATAACGCAACATTCAGCCCCTAAGTAGGTCTACACGAAGGCAATATCTCAAGCTGTAAGGTACGGGAAAGTGCGCAAAGCAACTTGTGTGCCAGGTCAAACTGCGGACCACTTGAACTTATCAGACATCTCCAGGGTGTGGAGACCTAGTTCTAGCACCCTCCCATACTACTTCAGGTGAAACCTCAGTTCATGCTCTACAGACTGTTGCCAAAAGGGCTAGTGCTACTCGGATTTTTTTGGCTAAATAAACTCTAAACCTGGGTCAGGCCCTAATAAGCCAACAAATGGTTCTGTTGCCGGGACCAGGATCTGCATAAGAGATGTCTGATGTCGTATCACTAGAATCTGACAAAGAAAGGAATTGAAGAGTGGTTGGATAGGAAGACTCACGAGTTCATGGCACAGGAAAACAAGAATTCACGATTATCGAAGGAAGAGTGGTTAGATTGTTACTTATATGCGGAAATCCATGAAATTTTCTTTGCATCCTTCCCCTCTGAGTTGTACGAGTGGATTACGAAGCTAGTAGACAGTCAAGGAAGGTCTACGCTCGAAAAACCTATTGTGTGGACTCCAAAATTGGTGCACAGACTAGAAGCATTGGAAGATAAGATAGCGTGTGTTGTGGATCATTGGCTCGATTGAATCATAGGAGGATTTATCACCAAGTTCGTGGTGGATACTTCAGTCAGCTATAATGAGGCAGAATGATGCTTCCTCAAAGGACTGCGAGGTAAGTACGTTAAATCTTTAAACACTTGGATTAAGATGCTACTATTTGAAAAGAGGGTTATGCGAATAAATTGATGTTTGGGGCTATGTGAGGTGGGAGGATCTACAGAAACGAAGGTGGTGCAGAACTAGAAACTAGCCCCTTGATTTCACCTCCGAGGGAAAGCGAGGAAGAGCTCGCGAAGGTCTCACCAAAGAGTGTGATCAATTTGATAAGGCAAAAAATTCCACGCATACCATTTCCACCTACACAACCGCCAGCTTCACCATATTTACCCCCATATTTGCCCACACCACCTCCGCCACCACCACAGTTCAATATGGCAAGCACGATAAAGTTGTTGGTGTTCAAAGGAGTAGGGAATGAAGACTTGGACCAATTTTGGTTTGTGGTAAAGGTTGTATGGGAAGCGTAGGGAGTCATGGATTAAAATATAAAGAAAGCAATGTTGGTCAATGCTTTGCAATATCGCGCACTGACGTGGTATATTAAGCATTCCAATGACAACCGAAACACAAGGATCACGGATATCCAAGCTGCGCTAAATAGGGAATTTAGCAGGCCAAAATCAGAGACACAGTTGATTATTGGATTTAAGGAAATCGTGATGCTTCGAAGAGAGACCCCATGGGAGCTAGATTAGAGATTGAAGGGTATGATTCATGAATCTAACATGACCTTGACAGATGGGCAACACAGCACATGGTTTCTAGCATTGCTAACACCACATCTAAGGAACACATTATCACAACAGAAGCTATCCACTTAGGCCGAGACCTTGGAGATCGCAATGAGACTGCATGATACCTCAATACAAGATCCTAAGATCGACACGTACTTGAAAAACTTGTGTCTTGAGATGCAAAGTTTGAAACAAGACAGGACAGCTTGCCTAGAAGTGTGCAAGGAGGTATGGTGTGTAAAGTGCAAGGGCCAGGGACATGACAAGGACCATTGTCCAATTTTCACGAACTACCTGGCGAGAGGAGGACTAATGCCATTGAGACTAGAGGCACAAGCAAGACCAAGCACCACACCTGCATTATGGTGCGTGATTTGTTAGATAGGAGGGAAGCATGCTACAAATAATTGCCATCTATTACAGAAGTATACACAGAGTTCCCAATAGTTGTTCTGTAATTTCTATAGGTTAGTAGGCCACGATGAGTGCACCTATAGAAGTTATGAATTGATGATGGATCAGACTCCTACCTATAGAGTTGAGACCGAAACATGAGCCCTCGATCAAAATATAGGGATGTCACGCATTGGATTTCAGGGGTGTGGATGAGGTCAAGGTGGAATGAGACCAAGGAGAGGTCATGGACAACTGATATGTTACAATTGCGGAGGACTGGGGCATTATGCCCGCGATTCTAGAAATCCGATGAGAACATCATGCTTATATTGTACCCAGTTTGATCATGAGATAGAGGACTCTCCCACGCTGATAGCGAGGCTACATGATAAATGAACATTCCAACCTCCCCCGACTCAGAACCTGCAAATGATGAGGTTTGAGCTGTGCAAGGAAGACCCGAATGTAAATATCATGCTCCGAAGTGGTATCACAACAGGAGATGACAAAGGCAAACAGCCCGAAGAGAGTCTCTGGGTTCACAAGGCTCCAACAAAAGAACCAAAATTTAATTTAGAGTTTGCTAATTAGAGATTCGTGGAAGCTAAGAAGAGTTTTGCATAGGCCTCCACTTCAGGTAATAAAGACAAACTGGAACCAAAAATGGACCCATCAATGCTCACTACCTTTTTGGAGACATGAATGAAGCTATTGCGTAACAACAAGGCTATGAAGGGGCTACAAGAACTCATAACTAGATGTGTTAGGACTGCGCCAGGAGAACCACGTTTAGTCCAAAAGCTTAGGAACCACACAATGTGAACAAGAAGAGAGATGAGATTGGCCGTGCAGATCGGGGAATATGAAATGGATCAAGGGATTTTGGATCTAGGATCAAACGCGAACGTCCTGCCAAAGAAGACATGGGAGCACATGGGAAAGCCTACATTGCAATGGTCCCCTATTTAATTGCGAATGGCGAATAAACAAAAGATCCCACCTATGGGAAGATTGTAGGGAATAATGGTAGATATCGAGGGTCAATTATGCTTGCAAATTTCGAAGTGACAGAGATTGTTAATGATAGAAATCCCTATCCTGCACTACTAGGAATAGATTGGGCCACTAACATGAATGAAGCGATAATTCTAAAGAAGCACAAGATGATTTTTGAGAAAAAGTCACTGCGAACAATGGTACCATTAGACCCTGCGGAAGGATCACGCTACATAGAGCTAGTGCGTGACTACGAGAGCGACGAGGATCTACACTATATCTATAAGATAACCACGCAGGAGTAGGATTGGGTGAATCCAATAGTAGATGGCAAGATTTCATGGGAGTGTGAAAGCTCCTGCACCTCAAATTCAGATAAGGAAATAGAACAATGGCAGAACCAGTTACACAAGGTAACCACGCTCAACTACAACATGATGATAAGGTCACTGCGCTGCGTAGAAATGGAAACAAGAGATCTGCCTAGGTATGACGGGTTGATAAAGGTGGATGATTTCTTGAACAAAGAAAGAGAAGTGCCAGAACAATAGCGGTTCGATGCTCTGAAATAGGTACTACATGATACACCCACAAGGTGGTGGGGTATGCACTAGAATAATTTTGAGGACTGGCGTGAATGCAAAAGGATGATGTGCATATGATTTGGGAAGCCTCAGATGTGGATAAAGATCGAGCATGACAGACAAAATAACCTATGCGCCCACCTTTCTAGATGGCTATAGACGTATGGTGCGTAACCTGCACGAGTGCACACCATCCTCGCGATAGGAAACATGACCGACAAGCATGAATGGGAATGACAAGGGTGCGAATGATGAGAAGGAAGTATGATAAGATTGAGCATGTAGAAGTTTATCTGTGTAGAAGCCTTTGACAAAGTATGCGAAGCACTGAATGCGGTCCACCATGTGAAGTGAACTGACTGGGACCTGCACATACCAACAGTTCTATGGGCTTATAAGACCATGTGAAAAACCCTGACCACGTACACACTTTTGAAGCTAAAATATGAAGTAGATGCTGTAATCTCTATGGAGCATGCGAAGCCTAGTCCGCGCGTAGTAGCACCCATAGATACGATGGTTTGCAAAGCCCAAAAGGGAGGGATCACATAGCCACAAGAAACAGAACGTTTGCGACTTGAGGAAGAAATCCAACAGGGAAACCTTAGACTCCATGAACTTGAATAATAAAGGGTATGATTAAGGAAGAAAAGTGCTTTGATGGACGTGAAAATCAAGAGGTTGGAGGATGAGATCAAGGAAGATTTTCTTGCCAAAAAAACTAGGATGGTAAGGCAAGGTGCGTACGATCATGCTGACAAGTTTGAGAACAATCTCTCTGAATTGATTAGTCTGATGCCTTGGCTTGGACCATGTATTGCTAAGCATAGTTACCAAGGTAGCACATTGCAAATGATTAAGTGCGTGATGCCAACCATAACAATAAAAGGTGGGTATTCTCCATGACCAAGATGGAGGACAAGATGGAACTCCACACGGGTGGTGCGACCACCTGAATAGCCAGGGGAAGGATAGTCTTAGTGCTCCCAGTAGTTGGAAGGGAGTGCAGGACTATAAACTATTTTTGCTGGGAGCTGAGCGGTATTGGAGACGGGATGCTCGACTTGAGGGAAATGGAGCGGGTGGCAGGCATTTAAGATGCGATTTATGGGCAAGATTTAGGAAAATCTACCGCCAAGAAAGCATGAATGAACCAAAATTGGGGGGAATGGTCGAATTCGAAATAAAAAAGCACTATAAAATACAAAGGGCTACCCAACAAAGAACACTTGGTCCTTTGCGAATTGAGCGGTTGAGCAGAGCCCTGAGTATTGTCAGCCGAGCATTGATTAAGCCCCTAAATTCGCGAGTGATAGATTGATGCACAACTATAATGATAGCAACTAAGGATGGTATGGGGATAGAAGAGGTAACCACTGGTGAGGCCACACAGTCCTTAACCATGGAGGATGTTCTAGAAGGTACTAGGATTGTCGCAGAGATCCCGAAATCACCACGTACGCTAAGACCCAAGAAGGATAAACAAGTAATGGCTCCCATACACGTGTCCCCGTGGAACCTGCTGTGTAGCAAACTGTCAATGGAGGAGAAAGGGAAAGCTGTCACTATAGAAACAGACGAAGAAGATGAAGATCTGCAAGCCCTTATTATCGTAGAGGAAGAAGACGAAGGCATGGAGGTGGATACTCAACCTACGCTCTCTGTGACAAAACTACTTGCCTATGTCCCCCTGCTCAAGGACCTGAATGAGACCAAGAGTTCACTCTAGACCCCGCTCCTCCCAGATGACATTATGTTCAAAGGCACGCACCTTGGTTGTGTGCCGACCATGAAATTTGAATATTAGAGCCTCACTAACCGCGAGAAGTTACCTCACCTGGAGACCGGCAACCTCATGAAGCAGAACACTGCGGGGGTGGTGCCAACATTAGAGCCGTGGAAGTGGTTGCACGGTGTGGAAAAGGCCAGGCTATGGAACCTACTTTGGGTGTCACATTTCCACTGCCCCCCAATAACCATTTTTGTCATCAAGCACCTGATCTGCCTGGTGCATGATGGGTATTTATCGCTGGAGGATCCCATCCCCATCACAACAGAACTGATTTCCTAGCTTCCATACAAATTAAAGGACCTTGCGACCATATTGGAAGGAAA
Source organism: Pinus taeda (assembly GCA_000404065.3). Lineage (NCBI taxonomy): Eukaryota > Viridiplantae > Streptophyta > Pinopsida > Pinales > Pinaceae > Pinus > Pinus taeda. The sequence goes on from APFE031234542.1 coordinate 90,285, forward strand.
GGGAAGTGATTTGGCCCTCGCGGAAGCCATGAAGACGAAGCATAGGCTGGAAAAGAAGAAGAGGGGCTACGCCATCTCCACCATCAAGGACAAAGAAGTCCACGTAGCAACCCAAATCCTTGCAGGAAAAGTTATGCACAAGTGTCACGCCAGTGTTGAGCCTCAACCTTGCACCTTCCTACACACCCTCTTAACCCTCATACTCCACTCACTTCACTCATCCAGTGGTTGAATCATTGCATTATAGTTTAAAAAGGACTGTTTATATGGTTTTCTAACGATACTGATGTCTGTTGTTTGGTTTAGTCTTTTGTTCATGCAGCTGCGGAAACTTGTCAATTTCCGCAGCTAGCATAGGTTTCCACAGCCCGCACAGGATTCCGCAGCCATTTTGTTAAAGGCTGTGCTCCAGGTGTCTTCTAAAGGAACGGGCTATATGGGCAAGCTCCAGATGGCATGTACATGGATTGTGTCCCTTCGAACCGGCCAAATCATCATTTTGAAGCCGCGGTCAACCAAAGTCAAAGACGTGGCCAACTAAAGAGTCCAGTGGTGGCACGTTACTGTTAAAGGCATGTGAATGATACGTGGCCTAGTTCCCAGCGCACCTGAGGATCGTTCTTGAACAACGAATCTAACAGCCAACCCACTCCAGGATTTAAGAAGCATAACGACAGTTACACTAGATCTCGGCTCATGAGATCTACGTGTCCATGGCACGCAGTTAATAGCCTAAGTAGTTGATTAGTTAACTTTAGGACTTTTACATTATAAATAATGCGTTTTCAAACGCTGTAAAGAGACTTTTGGATGCATAGAATTTCTGAACTGTTATGTAATTTCCGCACGCTGCTGGTTATACCACCCCACTGTTTTATATGTTGTTGATTCAAATATATGAGTAGACCTTTTTGAAGATAGTCTTGTGATCATTTGATTGGCTAAAGTGGCAGAGGGCCCCTACATACTGAAGCCCTGTAAAGTATTTGTTTAGTTTCATTATGCTTTTGTTTTGTCATTAGTTTGTACATAAGATGTTTTGCTTTATGTTTCTGTTGTTCATATCTTTGTCTTTGTAAACTGATCAGTGCTTTTTGCAGGTTCCTTTAGGCAGCCCGGGCAATCTTTTATTTTCTTTAATAACTTTTGGCATATGTGATCATCTTGTTCTGCCTGCTAACCTTTATTTTCTGCAATTTACATTCAGCATTGTCCTTTTCAAATTGTTATTTTTTTTATTTCTTTTTCTGCTAAATTAGATGGCATACTACTTAATAATTTTATGATTTCTTTCTATGGTCAAATGACTATATCAGCAGGAGATCAGAAGATCACTAACTGTGGTGTGATTTAAGTGTCATATTACTTACTCATAGTTGTTTTCGATAAAGTAGATTGAGCTAAATGGTAAAGAACTAATAGAGTCTAAGTAGTGTGATTAATTTCTTTTTACATTTAGTTATCATATTGCTTGTTATGTTCATAATTACTTCCCCAAGGTAGATTGAGCTAAGGGGTAAAGGATTTGAAGAATTCAAGTAGTGTAATTAGTTTCCTTATGCAATTTATTTTCTTAAACAGTTAAATATCATATTGCTTGTTATGCTCATGATTACTTCCCCAAGGTAGATTGAGCCAAGGGGAAAAGGATCTAAAAAGCTCAAGTAGTGTGAATTAGCTGCTTTACTTTAAGATTGAGTTGTTTTTCAAGTTTTTGCTTTCTTTTCATTTTCAGCAGCAAGGATACTGGGCCATTGCCATTAGTTCGCTTTTTGATGCATTTTGTTTTCTCTTAGAATTGGTTTCATTTCAG
>APFE031234545.1:0-11694 GCA_000404065.3 Pinus taeda
GGTTTCATTATTTTCTTAAATTTATTGTTTTTCATGGTCATGATAAAATATTTTTACGCCATTATTTCGAAATGTTGAAATTTTACTTTGGAAAAAAAAAAGTGTTCTACCAGAATTAACATTTTTCGTTTTGAGGGTGTTTTTTGGATAATTTTGCGCAAAAAAATGGTTTTCACCACCATTTTTAAAACATGTTGGAAATTTACCCAAGAAAAAAAAAAAGTGTTATTCCAGCATCAACACTTTTCATTTTTAGCACTGTTTTTTATGTTTTTTCGGGGTTTTTTTGCGAGAGTTCCCGTTTCAAAGTTTACATTGTTAGTGACTGAAGTAGGAAAAAGTGGTAAGGTTGGGTATTTTAAGTAGTGAAGAACGAACATATAGAATTGTTATTGCAATATAAATTGTAGTAAGGAAGCCAAAACATCAAGTCAACCCCAAGTTGGGTCTAAACAAAATGAGGTTGTTGAGAGAGGAAATGAAAAAGAGAGGGAGCCATTAAATTGTTGGTGTGGTGGTGACCCTCACTTATTATAAAATTTTTTGTACAAAGTCTATTGATGCATAATTTATAACACCTATAAGAAGCCTTTAGAGTTAATTATGTGGCTTATAATGTACCACGAATTAACATATTATTGGATGGACATTAGGAAACATCAATCGAGAATGGTGGAAATTGAAGGTGCCATTTTTAACTGTCCTATTTCTTTATTCATAGATATGAGTGGTAGTTTAAGTTATATATGCCCTTAAAATTTGATAATAATTGTCAAAATGCCTATATGGTTCAGTTAGCTACAAGGATAAAAAAAGGGTTGTAAATTGTGTAAAAGCATTTCTAGTGACCTTAAACCCTATTTATATTTAAATGTACTACCACGGGGCCCTTATGATGTTTTAATAGGAATAGATTGGTGGCAGAAATAGAGGGAAATTGTATATTTTCTAAATACAACTATCAGTTGTACAATTGAAAATGGTGAGGTACAAGTGGTGATAGCTATTCCTAGTCCTGTACCAGTGCAACAAATTTCTTCCCTCCAATTAAAGAGAGCTACAGAAAAGGCATGCCAACATTCTTCCATCAAGGTGGAGGAAAATCCCTTGGAGAAGAAGAGGAATACAATAAATGAATTAGAGGTTATAAGAGACTATCTAGATGTGTTTCCACATGAAATCCTTGGACTTCCCTAAAAGGAGAAGTAGAATTTTCCTATAATTAATATTGGGAGTAGCATTCGTATCAAAGCCCCCTATTAAATGAGTGTTCCTGAGCTGATTGAACTGAAAATACAATTGCAAGAAATTCTTAATAAAGGTTATATTCGACCTAGTGTGTCACCATCGAGTACACTGATAGTTTTTATCAAGAAGAAATATGGAACGTTTCGATTGTGCATAGACTACCAGAAATTGAACCAGCTGAATGTAAAGAGTAAATATCCCCTTCAAAGAATAGATGATCTATTCGATTAGGTGATGGAAGTGATCGTGGTTTCATAAATTGGTTTGAGGCGTAGATACCACCAACTCAGAATCAAGGAAGAAGATATATCAAAGATGACTTTCCACATGAGGCATGAACATTATGAGTTTATTGTACTACCATTTTGGCTTATTAATACCCATGCCACATTCATGTGCTTAATGAATAGTATATTCAACAATGGTTTTAGATAAATTTGTACTAATATTTATAGACAACATACTATTTTATTCAAGAAACTTGGAAGAACACAAACAAAATCTAGAAATTGTACTGCAAGCTGTGTGTGAGCATCAATTGTATGCCAAATTAGTAAATGTGATTTATTATAGGATAAAATACAATATTTTGGACATGTAATTTGAGAGAAGGCATAATGGTAGACCGAGAGAAAGTGAGAGCCATCCTTGAATGGCAAGTAGAAAAGTATGTAGTAGACATAAGATATTTTATGGGACTCACTAGATACTATCGCATGTTTATTGAGGTATTTTCTAGGATATCCCATCCCATCACTTCAATGGTGTGAAGTTTGTTTGGACACAAAGTTCCAGTGGAGTTTTGAAAAGTTAAAACACGTTTTGGTAGTGGCCCCTATATTAAAGATAGTTGTTACAAATAATATGTTTGTGGTGTGTATAGATGCTTGTTTCAGAAGCCTTATGTGAGTCCTCATGCAAGAAGGACGGGTAATAACTTATGAGTAATAACCGCGAGAGGAAATGAGTTTGACATGATATTTCTAAGCTCAACCGAGATGGAGGAACTCAAATTTTCTACCCATAAACCCTGCTAATGACCCAAACAGGTCGGGGTAGGTTTCTTGACATTTTTGTCTCTCTTTTTTAATTTCTTCTACAAAATAAAATAAATTAATTTGAAAATAGAACATGGAATCCAAAAATTACAAAAAAATCACAAAAGCCACCATGAAAACCACAAAACACCACCAAGAAAATGTTTGAAACCACAAAAAACAACCTAGAAAACCACCAAGAAAACCCTTGAAGACCAAAAACAACTGGGAAAACGACCATGGAAACCCTTGAAAAGCACCAAAAGAAACTATAATTTAGGTTTTAATTGTTTTTTTTAATTTCATTGTATATGTTATCTACAATGATAGCAATTTTATTATAAATATTTTCTATGGTAAAAAAATATTTTAAAAATATTTAATGTTTTAAAGTTTGTTTTAGGAATTTTAGTGAATAAATTAAAAAAATGATTTTGTATTAAATATGCATTTTAATTTTTCAAGCAAAATTATCGAAAAATATTCAAAACATAAAATAATTAGACTACAACCAATAAATAAAAAATTAATCGGCTTTAAATTGACATAATGGAATATATTTTCTCATGGTGAACCTCTATTAGAATATTAAAAAATTTTATTTTATTTATTTTAAATTAAATAAATTTATATTTTAAATGTTTTTAATAGTAAATATAGTAATTTGTTTTGTAAAATTAATTGTACTTAAATAAAATATTAAGTAAATTAAAAGTCTAAAACAATTTTTTTTATTTAATTAAATTTTATTAACCACACACACACACACACACACACACACACACATATATATAACAAAACATAAATTTATGTATAACATAACCAACATATATATAACTATAACATGTAACATTATTGATGGTGATGATGGTGGTGGTTAATGTCCACTGAGACAAAATTGGTCTATTGGACCTATAATTTTCTTAGTTTTTGATTATCTAGCTCCTTGTCTTTCTTGGCGAGATTGGTGTTGTAGCTTTCTTTTTTTTTCTCTACAGTCTTCCAACTTCCTTTATCTTACATCTCCTTCATCTCTTCTGGTTCTTGGGACATTCGTGTCTTAGCTTCGCGATCTATTGTGTTTGTCCTTCTGAAGATAGTCGGAGAGGAAGTTTGGTCTATGAGATCTGCTTTGCTGTTAAATGAAGATTTATGTTGTGCGGTATTCGAATCCTCATAACTGTTGATTTGTTGGGTGGGGATTTCTCCCTGCTTGTCTTGAGATTTGTTTCTTTCTTGCCCGATTTCTTATGATTCAGAGTTTTCTCTAGAGTATTCCTCTTTGATCATAGTGTAGTGTTCTTTTTGTGCTCCTTCCCACCATGTAGATCTGTGGTGGTTTTTTCTAGCATAATTTTTTTGGGAGGCTTTTGGGCAATTTTTGGCTAGATGGCCTGTCTCAAAGTAGGATCAACATCTGAAGAGGACACTTTCATAATCGAGTTTCTAGTTCCACGCATAGTCTTTACTTGTTAGGTTTATTTGATATGGGAATTTGGCACTAAAGTCCATTTCCACATAGATGCGTGCATGGGTGGTTCTGGAATATTCCTCTATTTCTGGGCACCTAGAGTAAAATTTCCCAATTGCATTTCCAATAGCTTTTAGCGAGGAGAGATTCCAGAGGTGCAAGGGTAGGCTTGGAAATCTCACCCAAACTGGTGCTAACGTTATGACCGTTGTAGAGGGATTGAATGATGGGTTCCATGGCTTCATGAATAGACCTAATTTTTCCCAAAACCAAGGGCCTAAATCTAGAATACATTGTCTGCTTTCAGGATTTTCAATATCTACTATAAAGAAACCCCTAGCACAGGGGTAGATATTTGTTTGATCAGAAATGATAAGCTTCCATACCTCCGAGATCCAATTGTGGAGAACTGTTAGTCATGGCCAAAAACCATTGAACCTGTAGATTAGGGCACTTTCAGAAAACTTCAAAGCCTCATCGAGTGAGGCCTGGACCACCTGGACAGTGGGAGCTGGGGCTTCACTGATGATATGGGCAGGAGCTTTCCCTCCAAAAGCAGATGGGACAACAGTTATTTTCGCAAAGCTGGGAGCCATATTTTACTTGCCTGTAAAACCAAGCTGCAGAGAAATAAGACAAAAGATAAGATTAGATCTAGATCTAGCCGCAGAAGATTAGATCTAGAACCTAGCCGCCTAGATCTAGATCTAAAACTATTTAGGTCTAAAAAGAAGATGGTCACCAGTGCTTCACTGTAACCCTAACAATATTGTTTTGTTCTTTATAACATTATTATAAAAAAAATATCCTCCTACTAGGGCCTTTATGCACATGGCTGAACAAGATATGCTACATATTTCAATTCAGAATATGATTCCCCCTGATCAAATGCTGGTTATAAAAGAAATCCTCAAAAGAGAGCGGGATTCTAAGCGCTGGTGAATTTTGCAAATGGACTCACACACAGAGTGCTTGGTGAGGTCGCCTATTATATATATAGTTGTAAAGTATAACATAACTATATAAATATATATAATATAGTTATAGTTATAACATATTTCTTGGTCTCTCACACACACATACATATATATAACATTTAACATGGTTTATATCTATTTAACTTAATTTTCTCTTCATAATAACATTATATGGGTGATGCTCAGCAATGTTTTAAGACTCGAGTTGATTTATAAACTCTATTTTTGCTTAAAATTTCCATAACTCATATTTGTAGAATTATTTAATATAATGATATGACAACTATATATCTCTTAGTTCCCACCCTTATTAAATTTATTAGTTGAGTAATATTTTTGTAACTTACACTTCCTATATTTTTATTTAACTATATAATGCAACATAGCATAACTATAACACACACACACACACACGCACACATAAGTTTCAATAATGCATCATTGATACATACATTAAATCCATGATGAAAAGTGCATTTAAAGTAAATATATAAGCATTTTAACTATTTTCTAATTTGTACCTTATTGTTTCATTATGTAGTGTGCCATACCATAAACATTGTCTTCATGTGCTTGCAGCTAGTACATGTCATATGTCAAAATCAAACATTATAAGAACTTGTCCTATGGAGTATTTGGTTGGCATGAAGTTTTGTTAGTTTTGCAAATAGGTTGATTTAATTTTTTAAAATATATATACATATTTTTTCTCTATGAATAAAATGCATTATTTATAAGTGGGGAAAAGTGTGAGTTAGACTTTCAATCACATATTTTGATTTTGTTTACATTGAACTCAACACTTTGATTGATAATATATAAAAGTAGACACTCTTTAGTTTAGGACTTTAGGCTAGATTATTCTAGTTGAGTTATAAATGGTTTTCTCGTCAACATTCTTTCTATGTCAACATTTGTTTCTTGGATTAGTTTATATGTATTATATGTAATTTTTAGAGCCATATCCCATAAACCCCTAAATTGCAACTCGTTGGACTATTGGGAGATTTGTTATACACGGTTGGGCTAGATCACGTAACCATACGAGAGTGTTTGTTCCACTCATAGATCCTCCCTTTGACACCAGTCAAAGTGTCATAGGAAATGTTTATGTCTTTGTTGATGATCTTGCTATGGATAGTTGACCTTCTTCACCTGTTACGAGTATACATCTTTCATTTTAAATCCTCTTTAAACTTTATGTGTTTATGTCTTGAAATTGTTTTTAATTTTTAAATCATCTTCACTTGATGTGTTTGAATTTAATGTATTTTTTATTATGATTCTAGTTTGTTATGTATATTAAATTACGTTTATTATTTGCAGATCCTCAATAGGGTGAAGACGATGATCAAAGTGTAGTGTCGGTCCCTCCATGGAATGACGCTATAGCCGGTATCATATTTGAGGATGTTATGGCCCAACAGACATGGATCACGCGAGATATGGAAAAAACCTCTGCTAGTTCGCCTACTAGGAGTAGTTTGTCTCCAATGTTGGATAACGCTAACAAGTTGATCAAGACATACTAGAGGATGGACCCATAAATCAACCTCCTATATGACATATATAGGATTAGGAGGCTATGGATTAGAACCCCACATACTTGGAAGGTAGTGAAAGACACCACCAATAACATTGATATTTGTGGGGAGTTGTTTGACATCGCTCAAGACAATCGTGCTAGACACGCTGGTCTAATTCTACTAAAATATTTTAAGAATGTTGATGTGGTCCCTTTTATTTATAACCAAATAATTGGATCTTGGGGCCAGTTCATGGACCATGAAATGGTGCCCATTTACATTGCAAATTATATATATGTTGAGTTTATGCTACATATGAGGGCATATTACACTGAAACTGGATCTAAGTTTCATGGACCCATCTTGGGACATAGTTATGAATGTTTCGGGGCTGGTGGGAACCCTGCACATGTAGCACAACTTCCAAGATTGTTGCCACAACCATCTCCGAGCATGGTATTCCTGACAAAGCTAAATCATTCATCACAACTTGCTGTCGAGACTAGGCATACCATTGCAGATAACATGCATAGGCCATGAGCCATTACACTAGTAACTTGTTTGATTAATTTTTTTTTTTGAGGTCATCTACTTGAGATTAGTCATAACACATGGTATATGTCATATGTATTGGAATTTAATATACCAAAAAAAAGTAATGATACGTTTTTAAATAATTTTATATAATTTTATGAACTTTCCTAAATTTAGTTGGCTATCAAATACTTCAATCAATTTCTTAACATAAGAGATTCAATTAAGAACATTCAAGAAGTAAAATTTTACAAAATAACTATTTTAAATTCTAGTTTCACAGACTAAGGAAATAAGTACAATCTTACTATTATGAAAGTCACTTTGATACTTAAAATGAGCTAAAATATATCATGTACATCAATTTAATCTTGAATTTGTAGAAAGTAATTTTTACTGCACTCAATGTATGCTAATTTAAACAATTAATGATATGTTTCTATAATTTTATGCAGTTTCCTAAATTTACTTGGCTATCAAAGTATTTCAATCAATTCCTTATCTTAATACCTTTAATTAAGAACATTAAAGGAGTAAAATGTTACAAAATAACAATTTTAGTTGTCATATTGATGTGTAGAAAGTGTCTTTTAGTGCACAATGAATGTATGTTAAATTACAATAATTTTAATTTAGATGTCAATATGTGAACTATAAATAAGTTTTATTCAAATTAATTTCATTTTAGGTTTTCTAAAAGAGCTTAATAGTGATAAAATGAGGTTGTGTGTGTGTGTAATATATATAATATATCTATATATAATATATATATATATATATATATTATTATTATATATTAATATATATATATATAATATTCAGGCATAGAATATCTATAAATGATGTGATACGATTTTTTTTTAACCTTTTCTAAAAATGACCCATCATAACCATGTCATCAATTTTGTATGTGAACTGTCGTCTTCATATGTTCTCACCAAACTACTTTTCACCTCTGTGAATCAAATCAAATAGTAGGCTACATTCTCTAACTTTCCTATGGGGGAAGTGACATAAAAACATTGCCTACAACGAAAATATAAAATACGTATTAGTTGAATAAATTCGAGATTCCAATTTATAGATGAAACTGTTAACGATAGATGGGCCACATACCTTCCCTTACAAGATCAACGAATTGAGCATGATCAAGTGAAATGATGGCCTCTTCATTGTGCATCTCTTTCTACATTGGAATTGGATGAGGTTCCTTTGGATTAAGAGGGACATATTTCCATCTTTTCACATAGTTGTGTTTTTAAGAGTAATCAAGTCTATATCCATCAACACCATTGCAAAACTCACAAAAATATGTGAGTTTTCTTGTCTCGATGCAACATATTCCCCCCATGTCTTTAGTCTACAGTAAGAGTAATTCTCTTTTTCCTTTTACAATATTACAATATCACAATATCAAGGAATTTCTATATTCACATCATGAAGTTTAATATTCTAGAAGAACGTACACACGAGCATTATAGATTCATGACCTTCAAGTACTAAATGGGATATGCACCAGTTGACCACCTCTAGTGATCATTTGAGTCAATATACATCATGCTAACCCTTTCCATGTGTTTCAAAATAGCTCCAAGTATGTTAAATTTTTGTCTTGATGTGTAGTTGACTCAACCAATAAAAGGTGTGTGTTGACCTCAACTACCCTACACAACCATCTAACTGTATCTAATGCTTCTTGAATGATGTGCCTTTCTTTTAGTGGTTTGTAAATCAAGTCAAAGAAATGTTGCAACACCAATGTGTTAGGCTTACGATCACCACTAATGTAAAATTGATTCTCCTTAATCACATCACATGACTCGACAATGTTATCCCTACATCAAGGTTTTTCTAGCATCTCTTTATAAAACAGTTACAGATATGGACACTTGGTCTTAGTGATAATATGAGCTTTGCATCTCTATCTCAGGAGAAAATATGTAATTCTCAAGAAAGTCCATCACTGATAATATTGTGCCTCGTTGAAATACTTCACGAGAATGCTTAAATTCAGATGATTTCCACCTATACCTATGTGAGTGTTTGATATATTTATAGACATGGTTTTGAAACACTGACATGAATTTTCTAATAGGAATCTCATCCTCAACATAGTTGATATTCTTAGGTACCAGAGTTGAAGAAGATGGTTGATTTCCCACGGCATAATCATAATATTCTGTTTTATGGTCTCGTATAACATCCCAGATTAGTTGGGATCAATAATAAAGTTCATGTGGAACAATTCCAAATCACCACATTCAGTGCATCCTCTCCCACCTATACATATTTTCTTGTAATACAACTCCTATGGCTCCCTTCTAGACAATATTGATGAAATAAAATCACATATTGTAGGAGGAGGAGGAGGGTCACTGTGACAGTTCTTGTAAAATTCCCAGAAAGTGTCAGAATGAAGTTGAAATTCAGCATGATATCAGCAAGAGCACATGTCACTAATTGTATTAGGCCTAACAAACCATGGATTCAATTTCTGAAACATCCTTATGAATATTTTCACATGGTGATTTCTTTCCTAAAATTTCTCAAACAATGAAACTTATGTCATTTCTACAATGTGCTTAGCATGTTACACATACTCACCATTGGGTATTCTATGTCGTACAACATGCTTTCTATTTGGAATAACACGAGAATGACTCTCCCAAAACTCTACCACAAGTGCTCTTATTCCTAATGTAAGCCTGTTGATCCAAAATGGATTTTGGATAGACTCTTAAGTCTAAGTGTACCTCACAGAGGAAAAATGAATGTCCAAGGAAGTTCTTGGAACTAGCCCCATTGCAAAGATCATCTAATTCTGAATCTATTGCAACTTGAATGAGAAAAAATGGACTTAGGATGCAAAAGTTATGGCAGAGAGAGGATGCCCTTGGTTCTTTGGAAAAAGAGGCAATTCTTCAAAAAAATGGCCTAAAAGGCTTTATGAAGAAAATTTCATTGGAGGAGGTCCAAGGTGGACTTAAGTGGAAAGGGGAATCACCCCCGATTGCTGATCCCCGAAATATCAGTTCAGAGGTGGGTATAAGCATATAACATAAGGGAAGGACCAAGCGGAGCGATATTGCAATTGCCAATATCAGTTGATCATAATAGGTGATGCCATGATGCAAAGGTGGCACCTCACGCCGCGTGATATTGCAATCACTGATATCGACGGATTGCAATCAGCGTTGGCATAGTCCATGCCATATGGGAAGACCGCGGGTCCATGTGATACACAATTGTGATCAAGCACATCGCAATATCGTGTCAGAGTAATACGACCAAGCAGGGCCATATATATATGTGCCGATGCGATGCGACCATACCTGAAAGGGTTATAGATTCCGCTACATAGGTATTTGAAGTCCACCATAAAGCCCTTCATTAGATTTTCAGAGGTTTTAATGTATTTTTCAAATACAAAGGGAAAACCATGGAATGAGCATTTGCGACATGCGATAGTGATTTAAAAGGTAGACCCAATGGAATATAAGGTGGGATTCTATAATTTTCGAAGTCTAGGAATTTGATTTTTCAATGTATTTCGTGCATATTGGGAATTTAGCCCATATGCTTAAGAGATGCGATATTACGCCTAATGGCAAAAATGAGAGGGTTATAGGGGCAATCTAATGGATCTTCAGGTCCAAAAATCACACCTAATAGTGTACTTTTTGAAAATTCTCTGTGTAATGGGATTTTCCCAATTTTCAAGTTTTTCCAGAGAAATGGCCATGACCACTTTGTAACAACTCCTAATCATCACACCACACTGCAAGTAGGCATTCTACAAGAAATGATGCATTCTAAGACCCTAGAGCCTTAGAGCCAGGTGGCCAATCTAACTAATGGGGAGAAGAAAAGCCACATAGTCACAAAGGGAAGATGATATTGAGAGAAATGACCAAGGAAGCTGAAAAGCTTGGAAAATGCCTCAAAGGATAACAAAGAGATCTCAATTAAGCAAGGGGAGAGTGAAAACAGGTAGTGCAGAAAGTAAAAGTTGAATGCCCAGAGTAGCCAAGGGAGTCACTTGGAGTTCAAGTGGAAAGCTAGTGGGTTGTAAACTGACAGAGAAAGTAGTGCTGAGACAAGATCACAAAAAGCGAAGCTAGAGTAGGAAGATAAGGCAATTAAGAGTAGAAAGAGCTCAATTGAGAGCAAGAGCATAGAAAGAAAAAGATAGAAGAAAAAAGAGGCCAAGAGAAAAAAAGTGAATGCATAGAGCAACCAAGGGAGTCACTTAGAGGTCAAGTGAAAAGCTAGAGAGATGCAAATTGAAGAGAACTAAAGAATCCAGAGCCGAAGAGCCAGAGCTAGAGCCAGAGCCATGAGTTAGCAGCAAGAGCCAGAGCCAAGATCTAGAGTGAGAGCCGAGAGCCAGAAAGATGAGAGCTTCAAGAGCCAAGGCTAAAATGGTGTCTAAACCTATTTTTCTATGTAAAACACTAGATTTGAGCCAAGAGCTTGTAAAAAGGACTTTACCATAATCCCAAAGAGCCTAGATGAGCTGACTAGATCTCACAGAGACATAGCCCAAGAGTTTTGGGTGAACTCCTAATTAATATCATTGTTATATGTGATTGTTTGTCACTGCATTGTATTTGCTGATTTATTTACAGTTATATGTATTTATATGTCATTTTGAGCACATTAAATTACAACACATAAACAGTTTTAATAACAAACACCAGATATACCTTATGTTCAAGCACATATTTAATTCCGCACTAGTTAATCAATAAGACTGAATATTTAAAGCTTTGGAAGTGGGATAGGTTCTTGTAAGTTAGACAAGAAGCCTAAGTGCCCCATTTTTAGATCAGGTGGTATCGGAGCTCAAGTTTGGTTAACCCCACCTTCAAAGAAGGTTATATCAGAATTCTTGATTAACA
>APFE031234551.1:827-22787 GCA_000404065.3 Pinus taeda
CATTGCGTTTAACAAAAAGGCTGCAGGATCTTCAGATAGCTGCAGGATCATCAGATAGCTGCAGGATCATCAGATAGTTGCGGGATTCCTGCAAGTAAGTCAAAATCTAAACAAATAGTCATCCATTAGCAAAACTTGAGATCATGCTTAATAACACCTAATGTAATGATCTGGTTGGTTTTATGGTGAAAATGAGGCAAAAGTGAAGGAAAGATTGAGGAAAATGGTAGATAAGTGGGTGTAGAATAGAGGCTCTACAGGAAGCTCTTAAAATCCTATTCGAAAGTAGCAGTGATGCCAAGAAGTTAGCATTAAAAGATAAGCTCAGGAACACTCAAATGAATAAAAATGAAATGATTGTTCAATACTTATCCATATTCACTCAAGTAAGAGATGAACTTGGAGCAGTTGGAGAGACTATGCCACAATATAAATTTATGAGCTTAGCACTCCTTGGTATTTCAAAGTCCTTGCACAACTATCAAGATTCAGTTAATGGAAGAGATAAGCTCTCAGATTGGGAGAGACTTTGTCTAACTTGGTGTAGGAGGATATTAAAAGAAACAATAGAGATGGAGTCACGTCCATAACTGGTGAGGAATAAAACTTTGCTTTAGCAAGTAAATGAAAGAAATCCAAATGCAAGAAGGCCCAAGGCAAGGAGGAATCCATCTAGAACCATGGCAAGAAGAAAGACCTCAATAAAATTAAATTTTTTCACTACCATGAGTATGGAGACTATGCAACAAAGTGTCCACACAAGAAATCCAGTAAGAATCTTGCAACAAGAGCCGAAGGAGATGCTCTCACATCACAATTTGAGTTGGATTTCACCTTAATTGATTGCATGAAAAGTATTGTATGAAGTAGTGCATAGTACTTAGACTCTGGTGCTTCATTTCATATGACATGAATCAAGGAGTTCTTCAGCAGCTTAGAGAAGAATGACCTACAATTACACATAGAGCTTGGAGATGATGGAAGGTATAGTACCAAATGTATTGAAAATGTCACATTTAAGAGGGTGTCAAGCTCCTATCTTCACCTAAATAATGTAATGTATGTGTCTGGTCTAAGGAAAAATATAGTTTGTGTAGTTGTACTTGAAGACAGAGGATATGATGTAGTGTTCAGTAAAGGGAAGGTTTATCTAAAGCATGTTGCAAATAGAAAAGTAAAACAATTTGGCATTAGAGTTAAAAATATCTCCTGTAAGATAGAGGTGGATGCATGTGTTGCATTGAATAGCAAGGCAGAACATGTTCAGGGTCGTGATGTTGTAGATCTTTGGCATATTTGCATGGTACACCTACACCGTGGAGATTTGAAAATAATGCAACATATCACCACTGGACTTCCAAAATGCACCCTGAATCAACATGATGTTTCAAGGGATGTACTCTTGAAAAATATTTTAAATCCTCCTTCTAGAGCCAAGATAATAGAGTTGGAGCCATCTTGGAGCAAGTTCACTCATAAGTGTGTGGAAAATTTTCCACAGTCTCAACTATAAAGCACATGTATTATGTGATCTTAGTTGGTGATTTTTCCCAAAAATGTTGGATCTATTTAATGAAGAAGAAAGATGAGGTTTATTCAAATTTTGTTGAATTTAAAGCCTTAGTTGAAAATGAGACTGGAAAGAAAATTAAATCCCTAAGAAATGATAATGGAGGATAACATGTGTCTAATGCCTTCAAATAATTATGTTCCAAGGAGGATATTAGAATGGAGTTGATTGCACCCCGCAACCCACAACAAAATGGGGCTACAAAGAGAAAAAATAGAAGTATTGTAGGAGTTGCTAGAGAAATGTTGCATGACTAGGGGTTCCCACTATCCCTATGGGCAGAAGCTTGCAACACAAATGTTTACTTGCAGAACATGAGCCCTCACAAAATTCTTGGAATGATTACACCTAAAGAGGCTTTCACTAGGAGGAGGCCAAATGTCTCCCACTTTCACATTTTTGGATCCATAGTTTCTTGTCATGTCTCCAAAGATAGCAGGAAAAAGTTGGAGCTCACTATAGAGAGGGGGATCTTTGTAAGTTATAATAATACACCTCGTATTCACTCGATGTATATGACCTCACTCAAGATGAATATTAGGAGGAGGGATGTTAGATTTGATGAGGGGAAATCCATTAGGAGCTCTCTATAGTGAGATTTGAGCATACCACCAGAGGAGGAGCTTCTAGCTCCAAAGAAGGAGTCTTAGTCATATGTTGGTCAAAGGCAAGAGGAAATTATGGGAGGATGATGTGGATTGGAGAGAAGACAGAGTGGAGGCACCCACTCACACAAAGCCTTCCAAATAAGGAATGAAGAGAACCAGGATGGTTGACAGAATGGTGCAAGAAGATCAGGAGTAGTTTGGAGCTCGTAGCTCCATTTGTAGACACAGGAGATCACCAAATATATATACAGGATATATTGCACTCATGTTAGAGTTGGTTGATTCTAAGCCATATTCTTTTGAAGAGGAAGTTTCCCAACAAAATTGGCTAGATTTCATGGTGGAGGAGTATAACTCCATCATGAAGAACAATGTTTGGGAGGTGTTTCCTAGACCTGAGAACAAACCAATTGTTGGTTCCAGGTGGTTGTATAAGGTGAAACATGCAGCTTATGGTAGTGTTGAGAAGTACAAGACCAGATTTGTGGCCAAAGGATTCTCACAGGTGGAGGGGATTAATTATAAGGATACATTTTCCCTTGTGGCAATATACTCATCTATCAGGACCATACTTTCATTGGAAGCATAATTTGGGTGGAGGATCCACCAAATGGATGTTAAGATTGCCTTCCTTAATGGAGTGGTTGAGGAAGAGATCCACATTGAGTAGATTGAGGGGTTTGAGACCTTTAGCAAGGATACACATGTGTGTAGGCACAAGAGAGTCCTCTATGGTCTCAAGTAGGCACCTTGTGCTTGGTACATTTGCATAGTTTCTTATCTCGGTGGACTGGGATTCACTAAGAGTGAATTAGATGCCAATCTTTACTACATTATGGTAGATGGCAGTCTACTCATCTTAGTTCTCTATGTGGATGATTTGATACTGACAGGAGATGACAGGTTGATCCAGTATTGCATGGAGGACCTTGCAAGAGAATTTGAGATGAAGGATACGGGTTTTATGTGCTACATCCTTCACTTGGAGGTGTGGTAGGGAGATGGATAGATATTTCTTTGATTGGGGAAGTACGCCTTTTAAATCCTTCAGAGATTCCACATGCAAGATTTCAAACCCATGGATACTCCTCTAGGTACTAACTGGAGGAAAGAGGATGCTTCTATAGGAGAGCTAGTAGATGGAACTATCTATAGAAATTTGGTGGGGTCCTTGATGTACTTGGTGAAAATAAGGTTGGATATTTGTTTTGCAGTGAACCAACTTAGTCAGTTCCTGGTGGACCCTTCCAAGATTCACTGGAAAGAAGCAAAACATGTTCTAAGATACCTTAAAGGCGCAATAGACTTTGGGTTCTGGTACAGGAATAATTATGTAGTAAAGCTCCAAGGCTTCACAAATGTAGATTGGGTAGGGAGTCCCTCATATAAGAAGAGCACACTGGGAGCAGTCTTTAGTGTTGGGTCAACAATAGTTTCTTGGTATAGTAGGAAACATATATTTGTAGCTCTCAGCTCAGGAGAGGTCGAGTATATGGTTGCTAGTTGGTCTCTTCATTTAGGCTATTTCGATGAGGAATATCCTAGTTGGTCTCTTCATTTAGGGAATGGATCCTACATTGATACACTGTGACAACCAGAGTTGTATAAAACTCTTTGAAAAGCTAGTGTTTCATGATAGTTACAAACATATAGATATCAGGTACCATCACCTGAGAGATTATGTACAGAGGAGGATTGTTATGTTAAAATGCATTCCTACAAAGGAGCAGGATGCAGAAAGTCTTGACAAAGGCTTTGTCAAGAGGAAAGTTTGAGTTCCATAGGAGCAGGATTGGGGTTGTTCATAACTATTTTCTTGCTAAGAGGGAGTGTTAAATGATAGAAAAAATGCATCATTTGACCCGTGCCTTAGTCAAATGAAGAAAATTGAATTTCCACTTCAGTAGGATGAGTTGTCACACAATTAGCAGGAGTGACATGGCCAAATCACTTCATTAAGTTAGTATATTCGAGTTTGTGGGCTAGAAGTAGAGTTGTGTGAAATTTGGTGGCTAAGATCTAGCTATCTAGAGTTGTTATCTTTAGTGAAATTCAGTTATCTAAGCTCTAGTATAGCATAGAATTAGTATGAGTTTAGTTGATTTGTTGTAATTGTTGTATGCTTAACTAATTCTCAGTTAACTAGTCAATTTACTAAAGTATCCCTAGTCATGCATGCAATTTGAATTGCCTAGTGAAGTGAGGAAAAAGGAATAATTGTAATCATTATTGTATACTAGTGAGTGTATAGAGTTCGTAGCATGCAGGTGGTTTTATTCTCTTGGAATTGCACAAGGAAATAGGATATTCCAAATTCTTTACGAGTAGGAATTATGCAAAGAAATAGGAGGAAGCAGGAGGCCTATTTTGGCTAAGTATTGGACAGAGCATACTCAAGATGAGATCAATATTGTAGTGCATATTGAGCTTCAATCATTGTATTTGTCATTGTAATAGATCATTGTTATCATATGATATAATACAAATAGAGTAGGGGATTTTCCCATGTTGGCTCCCTAGTAAAAATTGTGTTCGTTGTGATTGAATGATTTCATGTGTTTCTATTATTAGTTTTCCTTCCGCAAAATTTAGTAGAATACATTTGTGTCTATTGATTTCAGTTTGATTTCATTAGTAGTTGAAAATCTCAAGTTATTTCTACATTGTGCCCAAAGTTCCATATGTCCAATAAATGTCTTCAAGGCACCCAAGTGCATGTAGCAAGGATGTGCCCAACAAGTGTGTCTAATGCATGTGTGTCCTATGAACGAGCACCCAAAGAGTATGTTCCACAATTACATTTTGTGGGTTCTTGTGCCTAAAGGAATTTCTATTATCAACCACAACTCCCAAGTGTGGGATTCCAATTCTTTGGTTTTGTATGTATCCCAAACACCCATGTCTATAGAATTTATTCAAGTACTCTATGCCACTTTTTCCATCATTTGTAGTGCATGTGTATTCATGAGGTTTCTATGGAAAACCTCTTTACCATTCCTCACCAAGTTGCATTCCAATCTTAACCTAGTCTGAAGAGCTAATGAAATTTACCAAGGTTTGCGTATTTTAAGCACAATCACAAGATCTAAGTGTGATAAAATACTAGATTAGCTACTTGTAAGACAAGATAGAAGAGAGAATAAAACTACTGAGATTTTGATTAATGAACCAAGGTGACAATTCGAATTACTCATAAGATCTTATGATTATTTTATTATTGAACATGATTACAATATGTAGACTCTCCAAGAAGATAACCAATTTGAATTAGGTTGGGGTTCCATGTGCATTCACTCATTATAATTGAAAAGCATTTTTCCCTAGCTAGAAAAGAAGTCAAAATTAGACTGGGAGGCCTAGAATCAACAAAATTCTATATTTTCCTGTAGATTCACAGCTCATGTAATTTCTTAAAGCACAAGACAAGAATCTACTCTACTCTTTAACAACAAAAACCAATAGATCGATGAAAACAATAATCGCCAAGAGAAAGATAAGCATTCGCACATGACACAATATTTCTCTGGGGAAAGCAACTGCTCAAAACCCTCACTATCTATATTGCATTAATCAGAAATCCAAGATGAAAATACAATGCTTGTTCTCACTAGAACAATCCATGTACAAGTATAATCAACTCTCTGCCTCACAAGCTTGCTCTAGCCAATTCTGCTGTCTACCAAGTCCCTATTTCCTTGTGCAATTCCTAAGAGGATCAGCCCATATTTAATTGGGAAATCCTTCTTCCAAAACTGTGAAATCCAAACTTAGGTCCATAATTGATTGCATCCATGATCTCTACAACTCGGAAAATCATACAACCGATAATACATTGTCCTTGCACTCTAGAGTCAACTGGGTCTTTCTCTGAACTAACATGCATGATTTTCTCTTAAGTGCATATCGAGGATGCACCAGTGCACCAACTCACTACTAGACCTCTACTAGTTCCTCCAACAATTAGAACTAGTTTAACTGACCATAACTGGATCAAACTGAGTTATCTAATTACAACTTAAATAAACTCATCCTAAACCCCTAAAATTTAGGGATCACACATACATGACTACAGAAAGACTTCCAACTCAAAATTCCTAAGCTAACTAAGTCAACTTAACTTAGTTAACTATTACAAGTTTCTATGAGAAAAGAATTACAATTTAATTCAAGGACAAATTAAACTTGAATTTCTTGTTGCCATTTCTTAACACTCCCTCTCAATGAAAAATGGATTATCAGCTACCTCGATCCCAACTCTATGAAACTTGAATTTACTTCTTGACAATGCCTTTGTCAAAATGTCAGCATCCTGCTCCTCTTTGGGAATGTACTCCAACAACATAATATGCCTCAATACACAATCTCAAAGATGATGATATTGAATGTCAATATGCTTGGACCAATCATGAAAAACTGGATTTTAAGAGAGTTTGATACAACTCTGATTATCACAGTTGGATCCATCTATTGACCAAACAAACCAACCAGAATATTCCTCATCCAGATGGCCTCCAATGTTGCTTGACTTGTAACCATGTACTTTGCCTCTGCCAAACTGAGTGCAATCGATCTCTATTTCCTACTATACCAAAAGACAATTGCTGACCCAATACTAAAGATCCCTCCTTATGTGCTCTTCCTATCGAATGGACTCCCTCCCCAATTTGTATCGATGAAACCTTAAAGCTTCACTTCCTCTGTCTATTTGTACCACAATCCATACTGAGTAGTGCCTCTCAGGTATCTCAACACATGCTTGGTCGCCTTCCAATACAACTTGATATGCCTAACCATCACTTGACTACGTTGGTTAACTGCATAGCACATGTTCTGTCATGTGTTCACTAAATACATGAGTGAACCCACAAGTTTCATGTAAATGGTATCTTCCACTACTTCACCCGAAGTAGCATCCTCCTTCCTCCAGTTACCTGCTAGAGGAGTCTCCATGGGTTTACTTCTCTCCATGTGGGAACTTTTCAGTATCTCATTGGCATACTGTCCCCGAGAGACAAAAGGTTCCCCATCACCTTGCCATACTTCCATGACCATAAAGTAATGCATAATCCACAAGTTCTTCATTTTGAATTATGTTGCCAGATCCTCCTTTCAAGACTTGATCAACTTATCATCACCTGTCAGAATCAAATCGTTGACATATAAAACAATAGTAAATAATTTACCTTCCACCACAATGTGGTACAGGTTCGCATCCGCTTCACTTTTAGTGAAGCCTGATCCTGGTGTACCAAGCACGAGGTGCTTGCTTTAGCCCATACAACGCTCTCTTGAATCGGCACACATGGGACTCACGGTCCAAGGTCTCAAAACCTTGAGGCTACTCAATATACACCTCTTCCTCAATCTTGCCATTAAGGAAGATTTTCTTTACATCCATATGATGTATCTTCCAACCCATCTGCGCTGATAGTGACAAAATGGATCTGATTGATGAGTACCTTGCAATGGAGAAAAGGTGTCATCATAGTCAATCCCCTCTACCTGAGAAAATTTGTGGGCCACAAACATGGCCTTATGCTTCTCCACAGTACCATCCACTACTTTGTCTACCTTGTAAAGCCATCGGGAGCTCACCACTGACTTGTCTGCCAGTCTTGGGACCACATCCTAAACACTGTTACGAACAATGGAATCATACTCCTCCACCATGGCATCAACCCAAATTGGTTACTGCACTGGCTCCTCAAAGGAAGATGGCTCTATCTAAACACATCTACTCATAAGAGCCATGTATCCAATGTACCTCTCAGATGATCTCCTATGCATGCGTTGCGATGTGGGTGCTCCCACATTATCTCTCGCATCCTGTAATAACCTCTCAGCTTCTCTGATTCACTTTCTCCCATCTTTGGAAGACTTTCCCTGAGTGGATGTCTCCACTCCTAGATCCTCTGCATGTGGTTGCTCCACATCAATCTAAGGTTCCTCTACCTTAGGATCTAAAATCTCATATATCGCATGTAGCTGAATATCCCTCTCAAGGGAACATCGCATGGCCTTCTCCTCATTGAATCTGATATCCCTATGAACCACTGTCATCCTGCAAGTCGACAGGTACACTTGGTAGTTATGAGGTGCATTATTGTACCCCATAAATATCTCCAACTCTGTTGTTGGCTCAATATTCTTTTGTGCATATTTGATCACATGGAAATATACCGATGACCCAAAAATCCTGAAGTGGCCAACATCTGGTCTCTTCCCTAAGAAAGCCTCCTCTATTGTACTCATCCCAAGAATCTGATGCATGCTTTTGTTATGCAAATAAGCAGTTTTGTTTCATGCCTCAGCCCACAAGTGCAGTGGTAGGCCTTGATCATGTAACATCACTTGTGCTTCCCCTATAATGATTCTTCCTTTCAGCCACTCCATTTTGTTGTGGGTTATGGGGTGTTTTCAACTCCGGTTTAATCCCTTTTTCAACACAAAATTTTTTAAACTCATTTGATACATACTCTCCACTGTTATCACTCTTGAGAGATTTAACCTTCTTTCCAGTATCTTTCTCGACCAATGCTTTAAATTAACAAAAATTTTCAAAACTTTGATCTTTCTTCTACATAAAATATATACATCATTTATGAGAAAAAACGTCAACAAATATAACATAATACCTATGCTTGGCCATGGATGTTTTCGAGAATGGTCCACACACATCTGAATGGGTTCACTCTAGAATCGCCTATGCTCAATTGTCTCTATCATGAAAGGAAGCTTTGGTGAATTTTTCCAAAGTACACCCCTTGCATGTATCAACTTTCTTTAGCATGCCTTTGGGAAGACCGATAGAAATTTGTTGCATGATTTTCAAAGCCCCATGATGCAAGTGACCCAACTGCCTATGCCACAATTCACCGATGTCTCATCTCTACACCTTTTCTACTTTTGTGCTCCAGGAAACACAATCTTCTACCTCCAAATTGTATAGATTCTTGACCTGAATCCCTATCCTCTTTACTTTTCCCATGGCTATGTGACAAAGGAATGCCTTTCCTTCACTAAAGACCACATCATAGCCTTTATCCTCTAGCATGGCAATGGTTACCAAGTTCTTCTTCAACCTGGGAACATACATAACATCTCTCAAGGTGAGAGGAGCACCTAACTCCCTCTAAGGTAACTGAACCCAATCCAGTAGCATTATACCTCTTGTCGTCACCCATCTCAATATGCATCTGGAGATCCTTCTTCCCCAGGTCACTGAAGAGATCCTTGTTTCATGTCATGTGGAATGAAGCTCAACTATCTAGGTACCATACACTACCCATCATTGATGACACCATGCATGCAATGAGGGTAAATTCCAATTCTAATTGAGAGGCAAGAGCCTCACCCGCCACTCCTCCTGAGGACTTCTTCTTGGAATTCTTGAGCAGACAATTTGTAGCAAAATGTCACAGCTCGTGACAATGAAACCACTTGACTTTCAACATATCCTTCATATTACCTCCATGACAAGAATCTGATTTGAAATGGGACACCTTCCCCTTCCCTTTCTTTTCCTTACCCACTGAGGCACAATTTTCCTCATCATTAGTCTTTAATGAGGAACTGTCTTTAGTGTTCCTTCTTATCTCTTCCTGCATCAAATCCAACCACACATTTTCCCAATCTGGTAGCTTCTCCCCCCATTGACAGAGTCTTGATACTATGCCAACTCTTGGGGAGTCCTAGAAGAGCTAATCTCACCATATCATCCTCGGCAACAGTAATCCCAACACTTCCAAGATCATCTCGACAATGATTTAACTTGGTCAAATATTTCTTACTTGATTAGCCCTTCTCCATCTTAATCTTTCTAAGTTTGTCCTTCAGTGTCAAATTCCTATGGTCACTGCTATTTTGAAACAGGTCCATCAATGTCTTCCACATTGAGTATGGAGTTTCCTTGCCATGGAGACTCGAGACAATGTGGTCTCGAACTCCCTCAAGAATAATCTGCCTCGCCTTTTCTACATACTTATTCCATTCGGTCAGATCATTAGCATTTGATGTTGGTGGCTTATAAATGTCTTGATCAATGAATTCCTTGAGGCCATTGTCCTCTAGCACTACTTCCATCCTATCCTTCCATGCTATGTAATTTGAGTTCCCTTCCAAGGCATACTCGAGTCTTAAACCACGAAAATCCATTTGCCAATCCAGAAATGTGATTCACAAATTCAGATTTCACCTGTAACCTAAACTTGAAATCTCCTCTAGTATACTGTCTTCAACTATGATACCATGTATATTTTCCTGTAGATTCACAGCTCATGTAATTTCCTAAAACACAAGGCAAGAATCTACTCTACTATTTAACAGTGGAAACCAATAGATCGGTGAAAACAATAATCAACAAGAGGAAGATAATCAATCACACATAACACAATATTTCTCTAGGGAAAGAAATTACTCAAAACCCCGACTATCTATGTTGCATTAATCAAAAATCCAAGATGAAAATACAATTCTTGTTCTCACTAGAACAATCCCTGCACAAGTATAATCAACTCTCTGCCTCTCAAGCTCGCTCTAGCCAAAACTTAGCTAATTCTGCTGCATGCCAAGCCCGTATTTCCTTCCGCAATTCTTGCAAGGATTAGCCCATATTTAATTGGGAAATCCTTCTTCCAAAATTGTGCAATCCAAACTTAGGTCCATAACTGATTGCATGCATGATCTGTACAACTTGGAAAATCATACAACTGATAATACATTGTCCCTACACTCTAGGCTCAATTGGGTCTTTCTATGAACTAACATGCATGAGCTTCTCTTGAGTGAATCTTGAGTTAGCTGGAGTAGCACTAAGGATGCACCAACTCACTACTAGACCTCTACTAGTTCCTCCAATAGTTAGAACTCGTTTAACTGACCATAACTCAGTCAAACTGAGTTATCTAGTTACAACTTAAATAAACTCATCTTGGACCCCTAAAATTTAGGGATCACACATACATGACTACAAAAAGACTTCCAATGCAATATTCCTAAGCTAACTAAGTCAACTTAACTTAGTTAACTATTACAAATTGCTATGAGAAAAGAATTACAATTTAATTCAAGGACAATTAAACTGGAATTTCTTGTTGCCATTTCTCAACATATCCTAAAATGGAGTAAACTAGAAGAAACTAGAGTTATAAATCATTTAAAAGTAATTAATAGCTCTCACATGGAAAATATTAACTAGTTAAACTCAACTAAACTCCAAAATAGGACTAAAAGTCAACTGACAATGGGAGGAGGGAGAAAAATGGCAATTAATTGCTACTAAGTAGGGAGGTAGTGTGTACTCATTCTAAGAAGGCCTACATGAAGTAACATGACTTTATGGTGTGGAAATAGCCATTTCATCCTACAAACAGTGTTCAGTCAACACGACATGTCTCTTGAAAATTGGCAACAAGAAATTGCTAAAAAATAGAAGTGCTAAAAATAGCACTGCTAAAAATAACAGTTTGGGCATCAGTGTTGGATTGGGCAGCAGGAAATGAAAAATGGAAGTGCTAAAAATATAATTTCTATTTTTAGTAGTGCAATATGGATTCCTATTTTAGTCAGTCCCTAGACTAGAAATAGGAAGTAAATTTTGAATTTGGTCTTACCAGCAGTTTGAATATTAATTAATTAATTCAGTTTGAGTTAATTAGTTAAGGAAAATCAAACTTGAAGTCTTTGTGAGAACATGCAATAATTTCTCCACTGATTGGGGAATGTGTCCTTGATTTGCTCCACTGATTGAGGAATTAAGGATGAGTTCTATATTGAGAGGATCAGTTGACTTATTTTAACTTAGTCAAGTCAAGTTAGATTAATTTAACAAGTTGTTAAATTAATGAGATTCAGTTTGTTGATGCTTGCATGCATGTGACAACTGGTATTATCAGATAACTGAGTATTCACTCATGGATAACTGATGCATGGCAGCTCAGACAAAGACCCAGTTGAGATCAGATGAGGGACAGTGTACTATCAGTTGCTATGATATTCCTAGTGAATATTCCTTGCATGAGGAAGGAATATTATTCCTTCTAGTACTGTGTAGCTGGACCTGAGGTGATAGCAGGTATGAATTGGCCAATTCACACATGTTATGTAATTAGACCCCAATCAAAACTGCGCAAGGAAATAGGAGCTTGGAGGACTTGTGGAGCCTATATATACAGGCCTAGATAGTCCATGAGCAACATCATCATAGTACAGAGAGAGCATAATAGCTTTTGAGCTGATTCTTTTTGTATGTTGTTGAGGATTTCCACTTGATTGATAATACATAGATGGGGTTTTAGGCTGGTGCTTTTCCCAGATAAATTATTCTGTGTTATGTGTGATTGATTCCTTCTTATCGGTTATATGTGTTCATGCTTGATGTTTCTCATGTTCAATTAAGCTTCCGCAAAGTTTATGGTAGATGTAGATCTAGTATTATGCTTTAGTACATTGCATGTATTAGTTTGATCTGTAGGTGAAATTTCTACATGATATCAGTGAGCTAGCTGATTTGTAAAGAAAATTCTACATGGTATTAGAGCACAAGTGATCAAGGAAGAACAATATACAAGAAGGAAGAAGTTTTTGGTTTCTAGATATAGATATCGAGTTCTTATCACATTTAAGATTTCATCAATGGAATTCTATGGTTTGAGGCTTGAGTATGCATTGGATGGCAGCTCAAACTATATAGCCTAGAAGGATTGCATGGAGGCAGTATTAGAGGATCTAATGCCCAAGAGTTGGCGGAATGGAGCAAGTGTGTGTCTAGAGCTAGGAGAATCATCCTGGAGGGAGTTCGAGATCACATAGTCTCGAGCCTCCATGGGAAGGAGACTCCGTTTTCGATGTGGAAAACATTGAAAGATATTTATCAGAATACCAGTGATGAGTGGAAGTTGACACTAAAGGACAAACTTCGAAAGATCAAGTGTGAAAAGGGCGACACAATCTCTATGTATCTGACCAAGCTCACCACATGCAAGGATGAGCTTGCAAGTGTAGGGGTCGTGACAGCTGATGATGACATGGTGAGTCTTGCACTCCTGGGACTTCCTAAGAGCTGGCATAGCTACTAGGACTCGGTTAATGGAAGATAGAAACTGCCAAACTGGGAATGACTATGGTCAAATTTGATGTAGGAGGAGATTAGACGGAGCACCAGAGACAGTTCTTCATCCATGGAGGATTAAGAGAACTGTGCCTTAGCAAGTAAGGCGAAGAAGGGGAAGGAGAAGGTTTCTCTTCCCAAATCCAATTCTTCCCATTGTGGGAAGAAGTTTGACAAATCGAAAGTGTGATGCTTTTGTTGTCATGAGGTGGGCCATTTTGTTACAAATTGTCCACTGAGGAAATCCAAAAAGGGATCCAAGGAAGGATCTCAAGGCAAGGCACTTGCTTCACAGTTCAAGTTGGATTTCACACTCTTCGCATGCATGGTTTCATCCATGGTGGGAAGTGGTTGGTTTCTTGACAGTGGAGTTTCTTTCCACATGACCGACAACAAGAGTTTGTTTAGTACTTTGGAGGAGAAAGATCTCCAGATACTCATAGCGATGGGTAATGATAAAAAGTATAGTGTCTCAGGTGTAGGCACAGTTATTTTTCAAAAGGAGCATGGAGCTCGCCTTACCTTGACTGATGTCAAGTATGTACCAGGACTAAAGAGAAACTTGGTGCCGATCGTGATGTTGGAAGGCAGAGGCTATGATGTAGTCTTCAGTAAAGGAAAGGTTTTCCTTAGACACATCATCACTAGACAGGTGAAGCAGATCGGTTCACGGGTCAAGAACCTATATGCTCTTGAGGTTCAAGATGCATTCAAAGCCTTGAGTAGCAAGGCAACTAATCGAGACTTGGTGGTTGAGAGGGAGGATATATTACCTCTCAACATGCAGCATGAGAAAAAGTCTCAGATGATTGTGGAGGAGCCACGTTTGGTGCAGCAACTTCTAGAGGTTATGGAGCAGCCACAACAGGGGAAGCTGAGTGGAGATTGAGTAGAGACATCTACTCATGCAACGACCTCTAGTAGGGGGAAACTTCAAGCTAGGTGGGTTGAGGAATCACATGCAGCCATACCTCCAGGTAGGAGGTGGGGCGATGTAGAGTGATCATCCCAAGGATGAGGGGCAGGATCCTTGAGGCACCCAACCTCTTTGATTCGACTTTGCTACGGGAGCCCTGATGTGGAGTAGCAGGAACTGAGTGATTGGGTAGAGACAGATGTGGATGGAGCGGCAGAGAGAGATATAGTGCAGGGAATCCCAGGACAACGCAGAGCATGCAGGCTGTAATAATGCCAGAGGCATAAGTGTGTTGCATAGTGCAGGGTAGCACCGAGAAGGGTGCAACGGTGTGAGATGCATGGAGATGTTGCAGTAGCGCAGAGGTCAGAGAGGGAGCACATGTTAGCAGTAGGTAGAGCTTCAGCATCAAAGTATGTTTCTAGCCCAACAGAGAGGTCAGTTGGGAGTTTTTTTTCGAGAGTTGCTGGAGCAACCACACTTGGTAGATGTGTTACATGTACAACATTCCAAAGGTACAGGATCGGGTTCGAGAGGAATCCTTTCTTGTTGAGAGGGAGTGTTGAAAATTGACAACAAGAAATTGCTAAAAACAGAAGTGCTAAAAATAGCAGTTTGGGCATTAGTGCTGGATTGGGCAACAGGGAATGAAAAATGGAAGTGTTAAAAATAGAAGTTATATTTTTAGTAGTGCAATGTGGATTCCTATTTTAGTCAGTCCCTGGACTAGAAATAGGAAGTAAAATTCGAATTTGGTCTTACCAGCAGTTTGAATATTAATTAATTAATTCAGTATGAGTTAATTAGTTAAGGAAAATCAAACTTGAAGTCTTTGTGAGAACATGCAATAATTTCTCCATTGATTGAGGAATTTGGGATGATTTATATATTGAGAGGATCAGTTGACTTAGTTTAACTTAGTCAAGTCGAGTTAGATTAATTTAACAAGTTGTTAAATTAATGAGATTCAGTTTTTTGATGCTTGCATGCATGTGACAACTGGTATTTTCAGATAACTAAGTATTCACTCATGGATAGTTGATGCATGGCAATTCAGACAGAGACCCAGTTGAGATCAAATGAGGGACAATGTACTATCAGTTGCTAGGATATTCCTAGTGAATATTCCTTACATGAGGGAGGAATATTAATCCTTCTAGTACTGTGTAGTTGGACCTGAGGTGACAGCGTGTATGATTTGGCCAATTCACACATGTTATGTAATTGGACCCAAATAAAAAATGCGCAAGGAAATAGGATTGTCCATGAGCAACATCATCAGAGTACAGAGGGAGTAGGATAGCTTTTGAGTTGATTCTTTTTGTACATTGCTGAGGATTTCCACTTGATTGATAATATAGAGATGGGGTTTTAGGTTGGTGCTTTTCCCAAATAAATTCTTCTGTGTTATGTGTGATTGATTCCTTATTATCAGTTATATGTGTTCATGATTGATGTTTCTCATTTTCAATTAAGCTTCTGCAAAGTTTATGGTAGATGTAGATCTAGTATTATGCTTTAGTACATTGCATATATCAGTTTGATCTCTAGGTGAAATTTCTACATGATATCAGTGAACTCGCTGATTTGTAGAGAAAATTCTACAATGTCATCTTAGCTGGCACCCCATACTAAAAATAGAAAATCCTAAAAATAGAAAATGTGCCAAATGATAGGGAATATCTAGTAGTAAATAAAAAGTTGTCATATTTCTCCCCTAGTAATGTGTGGAATAAGGTCTAATGATGGCCATAGTGTAGGTCCTAGTGAGGTCTTGAGGAAGTCCTAATGAACCATGGAATGGAATTTTCTCTAACACAATGCACCCACTCTATGAGCAAGGGTATTCAATGTGTTCATGGTGCAGCTTGCCAATGAACCAAGCACTTCAAAACTAACTCTTCTATCCATCTATCTTACATAAAGTATGTCCATTTTGATCAATGACCATCGAGGTGATCATGGAATGAAGATCTTGAAGCCAATCGAGGCTAATGTCTTACACTATAATTTTTAGCACACAAGTACCACGAATTTCAACAAACCTTAATCTTCTTTCTAACTTCAAAAACATGGGAAATTAGTAATTTTCCCTCTCTAGCAACCAATATGCACTGTGAACATCTAAAATATGCGCGTCTAAAGATAAAAGTAATTAAATTTATTAAAAATTTAGCATATAAATAACCATCAAACATTTAAACGAGTGCAATAATGTTATAGTGATATTAACATTAGGGCACTCTACTCTATACATTCCCCATTATGAAAACTAATATTGAGAAGGAAATTATGAAGGACCAAATTTATAAAAATCTACTTTGTGGATAACTTGCAAACTTGCAAAGCATCAAGATTTGTACCGCATGTTTGAAGAAATCCTCCATTAAATCTCTTTTTAAACTTCAAAGGAAATTACTTTTGAAGAATCATGGTGTAAGTGCCTTAGGGTCTACGTGAAACCATGGTACTTTGGATATACATGATATTATCCCATCTTCCATATATGAGGGAAATATTATCCGTTTCTATTAAAACAAAAAGGAGTACATGACCAAAATAACTAAGCAATATACTTTTATATTTCAAACATTCTTCCGAGGTATGTAGAAAAGCATTATATAAGGAAGAAAACATAACGAAGTGTCCAAAGATAAATTATATTATCCACAAAAATACATAAGGAGATATATAGACCAAAAATAAAAGGACAATGTCTATAACAATATGATTAATATGCAAAATATGCTAACTGTTGAAATTTTGCATGGATGAAAAAAACTAAGAATACCACTTTGGCTCAAATATTATTATCAATCTTCAAGGATAGAAATGTCGCTAGTCCGTACAAATCTAGATTGTGTTATTCCATTGGCATTTGCAGAACTTTGGAGATGAGGATTTTCCCACTAAATAATGGATTACCTTGTCTTCCTTCATAAAAATTATAGCCTCCTTCCACATTGACAGCCCTCTTTGAAAGTATGTCCGCATGAATATTCCATTCTCTATATAAATGTTGAAAATAGAGGAAAATGATTTTTTCCTTCAGATTTCTTATTATGTCTTTCCAGTTATTAAATTTGTAACTAGAGTCGATCTTCATAATGTAAATTTATCATTGATGTATTTATTATATTTATATTTATTATATTTTTGTCAAAGAACGTTCTTCATGCTTATAAAGTCAAAAAAGGTAAACAATAAATTATTATAAGTAAAAAAGAAAATGTATTTGATTCGTGTCCCATTTGGACATTTGTAAGAAAAAGGAATTTGAATTTTGTTTTGAGTCATAAGTCCACGAGATGACCAAGTTGGCCCTCCTTGGACAAGTCAACTTGGCCCTCCAGACGAGCACCTATTCGACCCTCCTGTACAACTATATATAAGAGTCTAGTTCGACCTACTTGGAGCACATATATTTGACGAACAAAAAGTATATCTGAACCTAGAGAAGGAGAAGAGGAAGTCTAGTCAAAGGAGAGAGAAAGACAAGATAAAGACAAGCATATTATCCCTTTCTTGATCGAATATTTGCCCTCGACAGTTCACACGTGTGGAAGGACAAAATTTCTATGGTAAAGGCCAAAAATTTGGAAGTAATTGTACACTGAATTTCAACCCCTTGTTGCAAGACTGAATTTCATAATGTTTACCAAATTTGGAGCAGTTTGACCATCGTTGACTTTGACTTTAGAAGTGACTTGGAGAAGGGTTTGACTTGGTATCTTGGTGGCATTTTGGTCTTGGTATTTGTCTTGGATATCTCTCATTTTGATCTAATTCTATAAGAGAAGGATTGTTGGGTTTTCCCCTTGTGGGTTTTGCTTGGCTAACAGCCTAATTTTGACGTCTCTTGTCACTTTGTGATCTCTATATTTTCTTCGAAGATTGAAAATTTGTATAATTTCTTGATGAAGAAGACATAAGTAATAAGAACACATATAACATTCATAAGTAATTATCAAGAAGAGAAATTAGGTGTTAGATTCCACTACATTTGGTTTCTCAACATCGTTTTAGAGCTATGGTGAAGGAAGGAAGCTTGGAGATCACAACTTGTTGGAATCCTTGAAGACACCCTTGTAGCAATTCTATCTCACTATTAAGGAAGGAAGCTTGAAGACCATTATCTTAAAGACATCATTATAATAGCTCTTACTCAAAAACATCCTTCAATATATTATTGTAGCAACTTTCTCTCTCACTTTAAAGTAAGTTCTCTTCTATTCTATATGTCTAATACTCCCAATAAAATGGAATCTATTTGCAAGGAAGGAACAAGCTTGATGGAGTATCCAATTTCAAAGCTTGGAAGAAGATGATTGATTTATTCCTTAAATAAAATTAAGTCATGCAATTTGTTGAAGGCAATGTTTCACCACAAGATAAAAACATTGCTCAAGAAGTGGCCAAATACAATAAGGGAGAAATTATAGCCCAAAGGATTATCTTTGAGTCCATCATACACCATATCATTTCTTTTGTTTCAGATTTGTCTGCATGTAAGGAAGTTTATGATACGTTGGTGTACTCCATCAACAAAACCAGTCAAAAGATATCTCTAAGGAATAAACTCTACTGAACAAGAATGTCAAAAGAAGAGAATGTGGCTTCATACTTTAAGAGGATATCAAAAATCAAAGACCAACTTCAATGGCCTGGAGAAACCATATCTGAATTTGGATTGATCACTTCTATAATTAATGTTCTACCTCCATCTTGGGACAATTTTGCAAGAGGCGTCCATTCTAGAAAGGAAACTCTAAAATTTGAAGAGTTATGGGCTTTATGTGTTCTAGAGGAATCACGATTGAAGGTTAAAAACGATACTCAACCTAATAATGAAGACTATCAAGCTTTTGCAGCAAGATCAAGAACTAAATTTGGAAATTTTTTACCTCAACACAAAAATAATGGCAACAAGACTCGTAGAAACAATGATATGTCCAAATTTCAATGTTATGGTTGTCATGAATATGGACATATCAAGAGATATTGTCCCAAGAGCCCTAAGAACAATAAGAGAAACAAGAGGAAGGAAATCCATGAAGCTTTAATAGTTGAAGATGAAGAAGCTCCAAAGAAACCCAAGGTCAAAGACAACAAGGGTCTATACTTTTAAAGACCAAAGAATATGAAAAGTGCACATAACTATACAATCCATTTTTGTACCAACATTGAATATTATTAGGATTTGTAAATTAATTATTTTCATGGAGATTAAAATTAGGAAGGAACTCATACTAATCTAGAATGAAGTAGTTAGAATCGACTCACTAAGTAAGAAGAGGAGCCTCCTTGATTGTTATCTACATAGAATCCATCACAAAACTCCAAAAGAAGCTTGTAATTACATTTGTAGGTAATATAGAAAGATTAATGACTCCAAAATTTCATCATGAAAATCTAGAGGAAGATAACAAGATGGCAGTTAGGAAAAGGGTAGAGTAGTCAAGAAGTATATTAATGGTAGTCAATATCTAGCTTGCATCAAATTAGGGATTCTTCCAGCCATAAAGAGTTAACATTCACCTCAAATCCCAGTGAAGCCAATTCAAACTTATGCATCAAGGAATGATCCAGTGATACTACGATGGCTAGAGTCAGTCTTCATAATGCAGCAAAATTTTGGGAAGCAAAATTTTCCTATATATATAGTAGGATGTAGCAGAACATATTAATGTATACATCAAATAAGTCAACACTTGACATTAGATGGAAACATGTAAATAAGACTTGAGAAGGTTCTCCCAATTAAAAGAATAAGTTCACTTACTCCTGATTCTTGAAAGACGTCTCATGATTAAAGAAAACTTCGTACTTTAGAATCGAATTGAATTATTCACGAAGAACTCATGAATTAGTGATATTGTCTTTAAAGGGAGTCGAAAGCAAAATCTAACATATCCTAGATTAATACACTACTACTTAAGGTTTGGCAGAAAACTAAGAGGAGCTTGTGACCAAAATCCTCCAAAAGGTTAGATGACAAATTATATACTTGTAACAACACCATTTAGCAAGAAGTTGAAGAGTTTTGATATTATTGATACATCATTGTACCAACAATTGATTGGTTCTATGATACATTTGATTCAAAGACAAATTAATTGGGTTGACAGTGTTGATGATGAATAGAGATGCTATTAATGGTTGGTTCTACTTGGATTTGGTATGACTTCCTGTTGGAGCATGAAGCAATATTTTTTTACACTATGAAGAAAGAAGATATGGAAGTTTGTAAAATTAGGTATGAAGCGGTTTGACTCTATAAAATGTTTGATGGACTATTTGATGGCAGGATTCAATTGATTAAATCTATATGAATATTGTGAGAGAACCAAAAAGGTCAAAGAACATTATGATTCATGATATGATGCAGGATGGAGTCGTGAAGCTATAGTATATTTTTATTGATGAATAGGTAGCCAACGCATTGATGAAGTCTCTAAATAAGGGAAAAGATAAGTGTTTTTAGAGAAACTTGGGCTTATGGATATCTCCTCCCGGATTGAGAGGGAGTAGGGATGGACACCCTGTTCTCCATGTGTCATGTACTATGGCCAGGACTAACATTCGTAAGTCTAGTACATGGACATGGATAGGGAGAATGGTGAATTAGATAAGTATTATGGACCAACATTCTTGAGACATGTACTATGACCAGGACTAATAATCATACGTCAAGTACATTGATATGGTCTAAGAATGGTCTGGGGGACTGACATTTCCTTATGTCAAGTATTGTGACAATGGAATAGGAAATAGTCTTGTGAGGACATACTTTGGTGAACCTACGTAAAGTAGGTGCCCTGAGAAGCAATAGTGTCCTATTGAATGCCCCCCAACATTGTGCTCTGATCTAGTGGAGATATAAAGCTTACTTGTCAAGGCCTTGGCATTTGACAATGCTCGTTACGATGATGTTATCATCAACGATGCCTATCAATCTAGATCCTTTCTTAAATGAATATTTTAACATGATATTATCATGTTGGTTCATTATTAATACCTCCTTAGTTAAGAGGGAGTGTTGAAGTTAACTAGAGTCAGTCTTCATAATGTAGATTTATCATTGATGTAATTATTATATTTATATTTATTATTTTTTGTCAAATCATATTCTTCATGCTTAGAAAATAAAAAAGAGTAAAATGAATTTATTCTGAGCCAAAAATAAAATGTATTTGTGTCATGTCCCATTTGGACATTTGTAAGAAAAAGGAATTTGAATTTTATGTTGAGTCATAAGTCCACAAGATGACTAAGTCACCCCTCCTTGGACAAGTCAACCTAGCCCTCTAGAATGACACCTATTTGACCCTCCTAGACAAATTATTATATATAAGAGTATAGTTTGACCTACTTGGAGCACATATATTCAACCAACAAGAAGTATACATGAACCTAGCGAAGGAGAAGAGGAAGTAGAGTCAAGGGAGAGAGAAAAACAAGATAAAGATAAGAAGAATATCCATTTGTTGACCAAATCTTCGACCTTGAACAATGTAAACTTTGAAACGGGAATTGATATGATTATCCATTTCGTTGAGGTAGCAAAAAAGTCAACCAATTTTGAAAAGTGGTGATGCAGAATACACTCTTTTTTTTTTAGCATATTTTTTACCACTGTAAATTTTCTTATATATCAAATATAAATATTTGTTTTTAAATGTGAGTGATTCTCATGCTGATTTTGAAACGTGATCATGCAGCATCAACCTTTTTTTTAAATGGCTTATTTTTTACACTT
>APFE031234551.1:23918-34391 GCA_000404065.3 Pinus taeda
TTTCAATGCTTTAATTTTTGTTTTTGTTTTTTTATTTTATGTTTTGATTATTCTTTTGATATTTTAATGTTTTTCGTAGTCATGATAAAATCTTTTATGCTATTATTTCAAAATGTTGAAAATTTATTCTAGAAAAAAAAAGTGTTATGCATCAACACTTTTTGTTTTCAGGGTGTTTTTTGGACAATTTTTGCACAAAAAATTGGTTTTCACTGTCATTTTTAAAACATGTTGAAAATTTACCCTTAAAAAAAAAAAAAGGTGTTATTCCACCATCAACACTTTTCGTTTTTAGCATTGTTTTTCATGTTTTTTTAGGGTTTTTTTTGCTAGAGTTCCTACTTTGGCCGAATTTCAGCCCCTTGTTTCAGGATTGAATTTCATAACGTTGACTAAATTTCAAGCAGTTTGAACATCATTGAATTTGACTTTGGAAGTGACTTGGAGGGTTTCACTTGGTATCTTGGTGGCAGTGTAGTCTTGTTCTTAGTCTTAGATATCTCTCATTTTGATCTGATTCTATAATAGAAGGATTGTTGGGTTTTCCCTAGCTAGCAAGCCTAATTTTGGTGTCTCTTATCTCTTTGTGATCTCTATATTTTCCTAGAAGATTGAAAATTTGAATAATTACTTAATGAAGAAGACATAAGAAGTTATAAGAGCATGTCTAGCATTGACAAGTAATTATCAAGAAGATAAATTAGGTGTTGTAATTCAATACACTTGGTTTCTCAATACCATTACATCAAATTTAAAACCCATTTATTATTTCTCCTAGCTAACTAGTCTATGATGCACTTTGAATACCCATAAACCTGTAAAGAGTCAAATTGAATGTGAGATGAAAAAAGCACGAGTGCTTAGCAAGCAACAATTTTAGCCTTGGTTTTTGTCTCAATCCCCAAATTCAACCATATATGAAAGGAAATAGCCCCCTGGAGGAGTAAGAGAGCACCCCTGCCACATAGGCCATCCTGGGAAGCTCCAATAAAGAAACTATTGTATCGGCTACAACCACCCTCCAAAATTTTGGCTCGCATACAAATTTCGGAGCCTACCTTCGATCTTGTGATCGATCAACCTTGGTCACTTATTGGTAAGCTAATGATTTCAAGATCCCCTCCTCGAACCTAAGAGTTGTTTGTGTTCTCATCTTTATGCAGCATGTGTCATTTTTGGACATAGGGGTTGTTGTTTGTCATGCAAAGGGAATGTTGTTTTGATTCAAGGGAAAGAATGTGCGTATGAGTGCTTGTCATCACATCGACATGTTTCACACTCACTTCACGCACTCTTGTCACAAAGGTTGTTACATCAAGAAAAGTATGTCTTATGCATTATGCATGGTCTACATTGTGTCACTAAGTGTTCGTGTGCGATCACAGTCAAGTCCTATCAATGTTTACATATGTTTCATTGATCTCACACTTAGCCATTTTCTCGAGCAACCTAGCCTCATCCAGCTTCTCAGAACTATGTACTTTGCTTCTGTAACCAGCAAGCATCCTCCCTTGTCTGTTGAAATCCCATAGTGCACAGAGACACCAACCTCCCTTGCATGTTGAAACCCCGCAGTCTGCAGAGACACCAACCTCCCTTTCCTGTTGAAACCTCGTAACCCGTAGAGACCCAGCTAGCACTGATCTCCAAAAATGTGCAATGCAGTCAGGCAGCTAGCACTACTCTCCAGAAATGCATAAAGCAGTCCAGCTACACTGCATTCAGAAATTGCATAGGGCATCCTCCCAGGCCCCCCATCCTGCTGTGGTGTCATGTGCCTCAAAACTATGGAGTGTTGTCCAAGTTCCCTTGTTTGTCTTGCATGAAAAAACTACACATACAAGCCTCCCAAGGCCTCATTCCTACAACAATCACTATCCGTTGAAATTGCATTGATCTACCTCTCATTAACTATAGAAAAAGGTGACATGCTGAGATCACTCCCAAGGAGTTGAGGAAAAAGACCAAGGAACCAAGTAATGGAAAGTATCAGGACCGCATGCAAACTCTGTCAGATGCATGATCATCTTGAGGGTAAGTATGGTAAGTAAAGAAAACCTTTCGAAGTTCACCTCTTAATTGAGTTTGCAAGACTATTTGTCATTGTCATATCATCCTCTCCTTAGTAACATGCATGTGTGCAAACACGAAAAGTTATTTTATGTGTTTCTTCTACATGTCTTACTTCATTTTCACTTGTTTTACCAACTATCATCTTCGGCAAGTTGATTGATATGTCATGCTTGCGACCTCATTCTGGTGATGTTTAAGTTTGTGTTTGATTTGTGATCACTATGTAAACATCTATCGCACTCACACATGATGTTGTATCCATGTCGCACAAGTTTCGTCATGGTTGTTCAATGATCCATCACAAGTGTCACACATATCGCTCACACACGTCAGTTAGTCACACTGAGTGCACGTTGTCTTGATGGTTCAAGGTGTCTTGTCATCAAGTCATGTTGAGTGTGTGTTCGCAAGGTCATACATGTATGAAGTCACTCGTTCACACACTCAGTAATTTTGTCAAAACACTGTCGACCGGATCACCCACCATCAACTGGACCTCTGCTAAGTTGCACTGCAGAGTCTCAGCCCTCAGTGATCATGTACTCTAGCCCAGAATCACGTAGAGCTAGAGGTTATCTCCTAGGCAGTCTACACTACACAATCTTGGAATCAACCCGACTGACTCTCACCTAGAACAGCGCAGAAGTTGCTTAGCAAATCATCCCAAACTGCATTACCCATAAGAAGATCCATCAAAGCTCCAGCTGGTCAACCAGAGAGTTTGATCGGGCAATGACCCCGAGCCTGAATCCTCCAAAAATTGCACAGAATATACCAAGCATGCCCGCTTCTACTGACTGATGAAACTGCGAAGACATGCTGGATAGACACCCATTGCATGTCACTGCACTAAACTCAAAATTTGCACAATTTTCTCAGCGACTCACCCTGTCAATCGGCCTGCTGCTCCTCTTGAAAACTGTGCAATTTTCATGGATACTCCCAAGTCTTCTTAGCATCCTGCTGAGCCCAAAAACTGCACAAGGATGTCCAGTAGGCTAACCTCCTAGCTCTACACATTTTTGGCTAGTAGCCTCCTGCAGCCCGTTGTCAGCCTCCCCAGAGAATCTTTGTAGATTTCACTGCCACTCTCCCCTTGCTGCCCACACTATCTCCCTAGAAAAATTGCACAGATCTGCCCTCCAGCCAAGCGAAATCCCGTAGACAGTCACTACTAATAAGTATTTCCCATCTCAACCTCCCAGTGACATTTGTGCAATTTTCACCGACAATGCTCGTTACCTGCATCTCAGTTCGAAATGTGCTCTACACGGTTCCAGAGCCTTCTCCTTTCTCATGGTTACTTGCACTCGAAAGAGAAATATAATGCCTCATGGTAGACTAGGATATTTATAGATTTGATTTCGTCTCATCATGAGTGATTGAAGATAAAAGTACATGGATGAGACATGGCGCGACGACGAATGGGATGAACAAGGAGTGCATGCTAGGAGACTCGTTAGCGAACGGGCGAACACACAAAGTGTACCAACTAGCAAGCGAAGGAGACACATTCACATGCATGAACTATCAAGCGAACACCAAGACCATCGAAGACTTCGCACACGTTTCCATGTGAAGGTGAACCTACGATACACCAAGAGCACACTCATCACTCAGTAGCACTGCAGCTCTACATGGACACCACCATCAACATGAACATACCAGTACTTCTGGGTCGAGTCATGTCATGAGTCATCTTGGCCACATCACTATTTTTGGCAATACTATTGTAGTCAATGTAA
The DNA here is from genome assembly GCA_000404065.3 of Pinus taeda. Classification (NCBI taxonomy): domain Eukaryota; kingdom Viridiplantae; phylum Streptophyta; class Pinopsida; order Pinales; family Pinaceae; genus Pinus; species Pinus taeda. Next base: position 27,737 of record APFE031234551.1, read on the forward strand.
TGTAACGTGGAAGTCCAAGAGACCCACATGTAAATTTGAAGAGTCATGTAAATCAAACAGTGATGAGGGAAGTCGAACGGTCACAAGGGTCAATTTCACCATTCGCTATATATACCCCTCATTTGTACACGCAAAGGACTTTTTCACCTTAGATCCTCCCATACAGCCTTGAGATTTTGTAATATTTTCTTTGAGGAGTGAGCAATGGCTTCAACACCTCACTATCGAGGTTAGTGATGTAATGGTGTACAAATTTGTCTCAGAACTTTTGATTAATTTAGAAGCATGTTAATAGGCCAACAAATTTTCACACATGTATTATATTTGTTTGTAATACTATTCTTTGGATGCTTGTAATGCATGTTGCTTTAACTTGTATTAAGACAATTGAACTATTTTGGTTGTTTTAGTGCATATGCTATTGGAAATGTGTTGTGTCAATTGTTACTGTTGTCTCACCCGTGTGGGTTATCCCACCGGAAACTCAATAGATTCATTCGTGTAAACTTGTTATAACACCGTCGCACTAGGTGTTGTACATGCTATCTATTCACCTTGTGTTTGTGACTGTCGCATCCATGTGGACTACTCGGCCAGAATTTGCGCATGTCCTATTGTGTTATGTGTCTCTAGCAGAGTTGGGACTATTCCCTTTCAACCCGAGACTCACTTTCACCCTCTCCCTCTGTAGTGAAATAACTTTGACATGAGTAGCAATAAGCACTCACCAAGCACACAAACCTTGTTGTTTGAAGACAAAGTAAACCACTATCGTGTGCTAACAAGCAAGAGCTAAGGAAAACCTTTAACATAATGGCAACCGGGCCATCATACTAGATGGGACTCCTACACCAAAAGGTTTTAGGTCTAGTTGGGACTTCATACCAGGGAGGTCCCATGAATGTTGGCGAGTCAAGCACCATCAACATATCCAATGCTAGAAGGAAGGCTAAATGACAAGCTAAGTTTGCACAATTTGTTTTGAATCTTCACATACTTATCATGACTAAACACAAAATTTCTATTTCGGAGTGTATGTCTTATGGAAAAAACTTTGAGATCTTGGAAGAGCTCTAGAATAACTTGTCACATAAAACATACGATGGTGGAGGCCAAGTAGCCTTTATTAGAAACGCAGTTGGCGTTGTAGGCTCCAGTGAAAAGCATGAAATTTTTGAAGATTACTGGACATGCTCATTGTTCGCATACATGCTTCGAGGGCACCCACTGTATTGGTATGCCATGCTGCCCAAAAAATCTATTCACTCTTTCCATCATCTTATCACAAAAATAGACCATGATTTCAATCATTTTGACCTTAAAGTGCTCAATAAAGAATTTCTAAAATTAAGGAAAGCACCTGATGAATTTGTTGAACAATTTTACATGCACTTTCATAATCTTGCATATCAATTTCCTAAAGATGAAATTGATTTAGAATTCCTCAATGGAAGATTTGATTATCTTCTTTACATATCTGAAAATCCACAACTCTTAGAAAAATTCGAACCCCTCCCAGCATTCTTCGATGATGGAGTTGTGAAATCACAAGTGGACATAATTGTTGTCACAAGTGATTGTCTGCCTTCCCCTCATCAAACAACTCCACTCCCACAGAGTGATGTGGGGGAACATGCACACACATCTCTTGAACTGTCACATCCTCCTACCCCACCTACTCTTGATATCTGTGCATATTTTCTTTCAAGCCTGCTCGTTGTCATGTGGACTTGTTACCGGAACCTCCATTCCCACGTTTTTTTTATCCTCCAAACTGTATTGTCATGTGTTCTTCCATTCCAAATTCCACACTTATTATGAACGAGGATCAAGTTGTTGATAGAGGCTGTGTTGTGCAGCCAACCTACACTATCATTCATGATGAGTGTGTGTGGGAATCTAAAGAAGGACCTACAGAGAAGGATGAATTCTTTCCATCCGCGCCTCATTTACTCAATCCTAACATCCCTTGTGATTCTTCCACTATTGATTTCTTTTGTGAAAACTCATTTCCGGATGTTTCTACTTTTGATTGTTCACATGGAACACCGCATGTCAGTCTGTCATTACACCGTGGAGAGGACACATCTTCCTCTAAAAATTTGTCCCATCTATCATTTATCATTTTTGAAAACACAGAGGTTAAACATTCTTGCTTCTCATATACCCCTCTGTATGATTCATCAAATCATGAGGATGCCGACAAACATTCTGAATTTTCTGATCATGGTTGTCATGATCTTTGTACTTTGTCATTTGATCATGACGTTGATTCACTCATTGTTAATTTGTCTAAGCCACTGGTCTCCGATGATCTATCTATTAATGAAGTGGAAACTCTGCAGGTTGTCAAGGCACTTCATCTTGAGCTGATGGTTATGTCAGGCCCTCGCTATCCTGAGGTTAGTTCCACTTCCGATCAGAAAATTTGTGAAACACCCAAGGCTCCTTATCACTCTCTACTTTGCATTGAAGATCAACCAAAAACCTAGATTTTGTTTCCTCGACTCAAATCACATGATCCCATCTCTCAAGCTTTGGAGTAATCTTACACAACGAGTGTGCTTGCAAAGAATAAGTTGTTGTATTTATCATGCTCTCTTGTATCTCACATTCCAAAGAGTGTGTATATTTAATGTCTGCACGCAGTGTGTCGCAACACCATGGTACGTTTGCAGAATGTTTGTTTTGTGCATTCGCTCTTTTCTATTCTTTGGATGCATTAGAACTCTAAGCGTGTCAGTCTTCATTGATCTTTCTTTCTTGTTCATTGGTTTACATGCATATCTTTCTTGTTAACCATGCTTTCACCAACATGGGCCACCCAATGTGTCGGTGGCTGCATTGGAAATATCACTTCATGTGAGTAGGCCCATGCACTATTTAGTGTAGGATTAGGAGTAGTCTTTGCTTATTTCTTTGCTTTGCTTTGTGGTTTGCATGTTTGTTTGCTTGCTTACTTGGTTTGGTTTGCTTTCTTTCTTGATTTGCTTACTTTTTTTTTCTCTCACTTACTTCTACTTTTTGCGTTTTTCTTTCTTTTCTTGCTTGTACCCGTAGGTTAGCCTCTCGTGAAATCGTGTTTGGTTCTCGAGAAAATTGGGAAAATCTAAGAGGACTTGTATAGTTATCAACATCTGGTTGTCTGTTTTCCTCTCTCTTTATGAAGAACTTATTGCCTTTAGTCAATAATGCCTTGATGAAAAATACGTTCTGTTCAGAGTGATTCTTGGTGAAAACTCAATGCTTGCACTATTAACTAGTACCGCCTACTCTAATCTATTCTTTTGAGTTAACCCTTGTTAGTTCAGTCAAGTAGAGTAAGGTGAGGGGGGAAACTTTAAAAAGTATGTCATAGGTATATATAACATACTTCTCTAAAGGAACAATCTCTCTTGCTCTCAATATGTATGGATCCCTCTTCCATCTCTAAAATAAATAAGTGTTTATGCATAGTTAAAAAAAAATTGAAAAATTAATAAGGTGAAAGGAGAGAAAGGATTCATGCATAGAGAGGTGATACAAATAACTCTGCCAGGGTATTGACCAGGCTTGCTGGTAGCGGAGCGATGCTTGTGTTCCTGCGTGACTACGTTGGGGTACTGTCCAGGCTTGCTGGCAGTGGAGCAACTCCAGAGATGAAACTTAAACTCTAACAATTATATTACTTTTGCATCAATATACCTCTCATCCCCAATCAAAAAAACTAAGTCGAATTGGCTTAGAATGTGTGTTGACCGATCAAGAGAATGGTAGGGACTACATATTTCACACAAGCTAGTGCGGAAGCCACCATAATCAAAGAATCGAACAATACTTCCGGAAGGGTTAGATTCATTTTTCATGAAACAAGATCTATACAAAGAGCTAGAGTTCTGCCAGTGTGTCACCAAGTGTTGTAGCGACTACAACCACCCTCCAAAATTTTGGCTCGCATACAAATTTTGGAGCCTACCTTCGATCCTACGATCGATCATCCTTGGTCACTTATTGGTAAGCTGATGATTTTAAGCTCCCCTCCTTGAACCTAAGAGTTGTCTTTGTTCTCATCTTTATGGAACATGTGTCATTTTTGGGCATAAGGGTTGTTGTTTGTCATGCAAAGGGAATGTTGTTTTTGATTCAAGGGAAATAATGTGCGCATGAGTGGTTTTCATCACATAGACATGTTTCACACTCACTTTATGCACTCTTGTCATGAAGCTTGTTGCATCAAGAAAAGTATGTCTTATGCATTCTAGATGGTCTATATTGTGTCACTAAGTGTCAGTTTGCAATCACAGTCAAGTCCTATCAATGTTTACATATGTTTCAATGATCTCACACTTAGCCATTTTCCCGAGAAACCTAGCCTCATCTAGCTTCCCGGAACTCTGCACTTTGCTTTTGCAACCATCAAGCTTCCTCCCTTGCCTGCTGAAACCCCACAATGCACAGAAACACCAACCTCCCTTGCCTGTTGAAACCCTGTAGCCCGCAGATACACCAACCTCCCTTGCATGTTGAAACCTCGCAACCTGTAGAGACCCTAGCTATCACTGCTATCCAAAAATGCACAGAGTAGTCAGGCAACCAACACTTCTCTCAAAAATGCGCAAAGCAGTCCATATGCATTGCATTCAAAAATTTAGAGGTGTCCTCCCAGGCCCCCCATCCCACAGTGGTGTCCTGTGCCTCAAATCTGCGTAGTGTTGTCCAAGATGTCATGTCTGTGTTTCATGTAGAAACTACACAAACATGCCTCCCAGGGGCTCATTCTAGCATCAGTCGTTGTCCATTGAAATTGTACAGATCTACCTCTCAGCGACTACAGAAAAATGTGACATGTTGATATCACTCCCGAGGAGTTGAGGAGAAGGACCAAGGAACCAAGTAATGGAAAGTATCAGGACCACATGCAAACCCCATCAAATGCATGATCATCTTAAGGGTAAGTATGGTAAGTAAAGAACACCTTTCGAAGTACACCTCTTATTTGAGTTTGCAGGACTGCTTATCATTATCATATCATGTTTTCCTCATTAACATGCATGTGCGTAAACACGAAAAGTTATTTTATGTGTTTCTTCTACATGTCTTACTTCCTTTTGACTTGTTTGACCAACTATCGTCTTTGGCATGTTGATTGCTATGTCATGCTTGCAACCTCATTCTAGTGATGTTGAAGGTTGTGTTTGATTTGTGCTCACTATGTAGACATCTATTGCACTCACACAGGAAGTTGTATGCATGTCGCACAAGTGTCATCGTAATTGTCCATCACAGGTGTCACGCTTGTCGCTCACACCCATCAGCCAGTCACACTGAGTGCATGTTGTCTTGATGGTTCAAGGTGTCTTTTCGTCAAGTCATGTTAAGTGTGTGTTCACAAGGTCATACATGTATGAAGTCACTCATTCACACACTTAAGTCATTTTTTCGAAACCCTGTCGACCGGACCACCCTCCAAAAATTGAACCTCCACTGAGCTGCATTGCACAGTCTCAGCCCTCAGTGATCATGTACTCCTGCCCAGAATTGCACAAACCTTGAGGTTGTCTCCTAGGCAGTCTACACTGCGCAATCCTAGAATCAACCTAACTGATTGTCACCCAGAACAACACAGAATTTACTTAGCAATTCATCCCAAACTGCACTGCCCGCAAGTAGATCCATCAAACCTCCAACTATTCAACTAGAGACTTTGACCGTGCAGTGACCCCAAGCCTCACTCCTCCAAAAAATTGCACAGAAGCATCCAAACATGACTACTTTGGGTGACTAATGAAACTACGCAGACATGCTAGAAAGACACTCGTTGCATGTCACTGCACTGCCCTCAAATTTTGTGCAGTTTTCTCAACCAGTCACCCTGTCATTCGTCTTGTTGCTCCCCCTGAAAACTAAGAATTTTTTAGGGGTTGTCTCCCTATTACCTAGCATCCCGCTCAGCCTAGAAAATGTGCAAGGATGTCCAGCAAGTCAGCCTTCCAAGTCTCTGTATTTTTTTCCAGTAGCCTCCCGCATCCCGCTACCAACCTCCCAGAAGAATCTGCATAGTTTGCACTGCTAGTCTCCCCTTGCTGCCTACATTGTTTCCCTCGAAAAATTGTGCAGATCTGCCCTCTATCTGAGCCGGATCTTGCAGAAAATCACTACTGATCCGGGTTTCCCATCTCAGCCTCCCAGTGACATCTGCATAATTTTCACTGACAGTGCTCGGAGCCCGCATCTCGGCTTGAAATGTGCTTTGCGCAGTTTGAGAGCCTTGTCCTCTCTCTCAGTCACCTGCACCCGAAAGAAAAATATAATGCCGAAAGCGAAAGATAATGCCTCGTGGTAGACTAGTAGATTTTTGGATTTGATTTTGTCTCATCATGAGCAATTGTAGATACATATACATGGATGAAACATGGCACGACAGTGAATGGGATGAACAAGGAGCACATGCTAGGAGACTTGTTTGCGAATAGGTGAACACACGAAGTGTACCAAGTAGCAAGCAAATGAGACACATGTGAATGTATGAACTATCCAGTGAACAACAAGACCATCAAAGACTTTCCACACCTTGCCATGCGAAGGTGAAGCTATGGTACACCAAGAGAACACTCATCACTCAGCAGCACTGTAGCTTGACATGGACACCACCATCAGCATGAACATACCAGCACTG